>PVIA01008198.1:0-56306 GCA_004024845.1 Tonatia bakeri
TTACTTACTGTTCTGGAGATAAAATATGTTAAGGTGGTTCAAAAGTCAAAATAACCAAGAGTTTATCTCTAAAAGTCAGTGTTTTTCCTACCCCTCTCTCTCAGCCTGCCTTGAAATTTTCCTCCCCACAAGCTACTAGAGTGGATTTTGCATGCATCCCTCCAGAAAACTAAGAAAAAGCACATATTAGACAGTCCTTTGCAATGTTTTTATACAAGTCAAAGCATCCCATGCCACTGTTCTGCACCTTCATTTTCTCCATCAAACAATATAGCTGGGAGCTCTTTCTAAGTCAACAGATACAGGAACTGGCTTTTTTTTCCCCCAGCTGCTCCGTAATGTATTTGACCTGTTCTCTGTTTATTCCTCCCAGCATTTTTGCCAGGTCATCTCTCTTACCTTTGGTCTGAGTTTCTCCCATCAGTGGTAGAAATAACAGTTACGTTTATTCCCCAACACTCAGCCAACTCTGCCTGCTGTTAGTCTGACCAGCTGGTTTGTCCCTGAATGCATGTTGGCGGGTACAGCTCTTTCTTCCTGTCCAAGGTGAGCTGTCTGATCCAAAGTATCTCTTTTCCCAGATGAGGGAGCTGGGTCACATCGTCAGGTAACGGAGAAGTCACCTGACTCTTCTCCGTTACCTGTGCAGGGGCTTTTAGGTCAGTGTTTCCTGGTCCTGTCCAGCTCCAGGGAAACCAGGGGGGACAGGGCTGGGAGAGGGCTCCCTGGGCTAAAGGAGCAACTTAGGACTGGGAGTCACAGTGACTTGGGGAGACTGAAGACCACTGATGATTTGGTGAAGTATTTTAAATATTGTTTAGCCCATGTGACACATTCAGAAATTGCTTTTGTGTTGCAAGTTCTTCACTGTTGTGTGTGTGTGTGTGTGTGTGTGCACATGTTACTGCAGTGGGCTTACAGGTTAGTTTAGAAGGAAGGTATCTCAGAGCCCTAACAGTTTCTTTTTTGCTTAGCTTGTTTTGTCACCTGGCAGCTAAGAATACAGTAGCCTGGAGTCAGCAAGCCTGGTTTCATATCCACTTACTGGCTCTGTGAACCTTCCACAAGTTACCTAAGCTCTCTGTGCCTTAGTTTCTTCATCTACAAAGTGAAGATAATAATAATGCCCACCCCTCAGGGTTATTGTGAAGATTATGTGACGTAATCCATGTCAATTGCCTAGCACCATGCCTGGTCCATGGTAGAGGCTCCCGAGATACCAACTGTTTTTATTGCTACATTTACGAGAGAGCTTTGACTACATGCTGGTCTGGCCGCCAGCATCCTCACCATCAGTTCGCATATATCCACTTCTCTCTTACAACGGCAACTTGGGAGGTGGTTTTGGAATCCTATTCTTCTTGATGTCTTCCGTAACCCTCAGCGCAGTCCCAGTCTCTTAGTAAGATCTGTTTGACACAGTCCCATTCATTTAGTTTTGCCTTTACTTCCCTTGCCTTGGGGGTCAAAGTCATAAAATCTTCTCTAAGATGAATGGCTACAAGTTTAGTACCTATGTTTTCTTCTGTGTAACTTATTTAGATCTTATATTTAGGTCTTTGATTTTGAATTAATTTTTGTACACGGGCACAAACTATAGTCTAGTTTCATTCTTTTGCACGTGGCATTTCAATTCTCCCAGCACCATCTACTGAAGAGGGTTTCTTTTCTCCATTATATGTTTTTGGCACCTTTGTCAAAAATTATTTGCCCGTATACATGTGGTTTTATGTCTGGGCTCCCAGTTCTGTTCCATTGGTCTGTGTGTCTGTTGTACTGCCAGTACCATGCTGTTCTGATTATCGTTGCTCTGTAGCATAATCTGAAGTCAGGTAGTGTAATACCTGCAGCTCTATTTTTTTTTTTTTTCAGGATTGCTTTGACTGTTTGGGGTCTTTGTGTAACAGGGTGCAGCCAAGGCAGGGCCCCAAATAGGGATTTGTAATGGGGTCCAGAACTCGGTGTCCAGGAAATATTAGAATACACACACACACACACACACACACACACACACACACAGAGGATGTCCTCACCCCCACGAGTCTGAGCTAGGGGATAGGATGCAGGGAGCAGGGCCATTGAGACCTGTTTTGCATAGCAACAGTTTTGCAGCTAACCTCTAGAATGGTCGTTTAACATATCTATAACCTTTACCTAGTTTCATAGATATGTTAAACAGCTGTGGCCCTGCTCTGAGCCAGGGGGATGGGAGTAGGCAACTCCTCCTGGTTACAGAGCCTGTGTGAGAGCTTGGAGATGACTGGCTCCACACCACATGGCCACACCTGCCCAGACTTACTACGGCAACCCAGTAAAGCTGGAAGAATATGGGAATGCTGGCAGCTGTGGCCAATTGGGGGAGGAGTCAGAAATGGTGCGGCAGAGGGAGATTGGCGCTGGGATTTAAACCTGGGCAGAGCAGCCATGGGGCAAAGTTCTTTTTGGGACCATGTGGCTTAGGTAGAGAAGAACCACAGAATTTTCCTTCTTTTTCTGAGACACAGTACCCTGGATTGGGCAGAGGGGGAAGAAAGGACCATGCATTTGTGGGTATTCTGAAGGACTTCGGGATCTCGATGAAGACATTAAGTTATTACTCTTAAGTTTGTATGATTCTTTAAATAAGTAATCCCTTTCCTTTTCTCCAATCTCTGGCACTGAGAGACGTCTTTCCCTGGTGGCGGGCAAGGTGAACTCAGTCCGGGGACCCCCGGAGCACAAGGCTGGGTCCATTCGGTAACAGCATATTGTTCACCTCCCCCCACACCGGGTCTGTTCTGTAACACTTGGTGTTCCATGCAAATCTGACTTTTTTATTTTATTCATTTTTAAAATGTCTTTGGGGTTTCGATGGAGATGGCGCTAAACCTATATATTGCTCGGGGTAATATGGACATTTTAAGCATGTCACCCCAATACACTCACTTTGTTAAAAAGATGTGTTAATAAACAGATGAAAATAGACATCTTGCTCCCTGAGCACCACACCACGCAGGCTCACGTTTCTGATCCCACTCGGGTTTCCGCACCCAGGGATTTTTCTTAGCTGCCTCACTCACGTCATCCAGTAGAGTCCTGGTCTGAAGGGCGATGTCTATGAAGAAGGAGCCCAGACCCGTCCCTGGGGTCTCGCCCAGGATGATGGTCAGTGACGTCATGCTCTCCTGGATGACTTCGCAGCTCGTGGGATCGTACAGTCCGTGGACCAGCAGGTCTAACACGATCTTCTTATACTTTCTCACCTGTGGTCAAGATGTCAAAGGCACGAGTTTCACAGGAACTGCTCCCCGTGAGTTGAAAAGCAACTCTACTTCTAACTGTCTGACAACCTAGGACTTGAACTAAGAGATTACGGTTTTCTTTGGGATCTGCCACAACAACTCCCATCGAAAGACAAGCACTTCCATGAACCTGACCCAGGAGCCCAAGTCAGTCTTAGAGGGAGGGCAGAGAGCGATGTGGAGGCCTGGCCCGTGGGTGGACGAGGGTAGGCAGGGTGCGTCAAGGAGGGTGGTGGGCTGGATAATCTAGGTTTCTGAGGCATACTGGGGACAAGATGAAATGGTCACTGAAGTTGACAGATGCTAAAGGAGGAAGTGGGGGAAACATTTTTACTAAACAAGCATAAGTTATTAGAAAATAAATCGAATTTACCAAAAAGGATTACAGCCAGCCGTGTGCTAATCCTGCCAGCAACTCTATTTCCCAAGGCTGATAATACTGAGGTGTGATGATCCTAAGATGACCCCAAATGAGACACGTCCTCGTGCAATCTCCCTCCACTGAGGGTGGGAAGATCCGCTGACTTACATCTAGCCTATTGAACATGACAACATTGATGGGGTGTCATTCCCATGGTTACTTACGTTATATAAGTTTCCTTCTTAGCAGAGGCAAGGGGACACTCTCCTGTTGACCTTGAAGAAGTAAGCTACCATATTGTGAGTGGGCAGCCTCCAGGAGCTGAGAGTGCCCCCTTGCTGACTGACGGCCAGCCAGGAAACAAGGACCTCGGTCCTACAACTGGAAGGCACTGAATTCCTCCAACTGCCATGTGAGCCAGAAGGAGGACCCTGAGCTTCAGGAAGGAATGTAACCTGACCCACAACTTGACGGCAGCCTTGTGGGACCCCAAGCAGGGGACGCAGTTATGACGAGCCTGGGCTCCTGCCAGGTCCAGGGTGAGCAGTCACCCTGGTCACCCTGGGCAATGATGACCAGTACCTGAGGCACCAGGGCCCAGTTCTGGGGATGGCAAGCCCCCTTCCCGGCCTACCTTGCGGGGTTTCTCACGGGCTATGGTCCCCAGGCCTCTCATGGCCATGCAACGCTTTTTAGCACTGGGGTCCCGGGCTCTTTCTGCCAGGATGAAAAACACATTCTTCGGAGGCTCCCATTTCTGGAACCTCAGTTTCCATGAGACCTGGGTGGGGAGTCAAAAATGTATTGATTTGGGAGTGTTCAGAGTCATTCCCAGCCCCAGCCGCAATCCCTCCCTCAAGACAGGATCCTGTGTGGCCAGCTCCATTTTACACATTCCTTCTGCACACTCCTTCTCCAACCACAGTTACTGGATTTTTTGTTGGGAATACAGGGTAGGGCAAAAGTAGGTTTACAGCTGTTCATTTGGAAAATAATATAAGAATTAATAAGTAACAATACAACAATAAACTGTGTTTTGCATACTCACGGCAGTAAACCTACTTTCCCCCCATCCCGTATATTAGTTTGACCTACATAATTAATTTCCTAATTAAGATTAGGAAAAGAAATGCAGAAGAAGGACACAATTGGGCAGTGCTGTGTGGCTGACCCAGAACCCTGCACGTCAAACGCGGCCTGGTCGCTGAGAACCACAGGGTAAGAGCCGGGTTATCTCCGCAGTGTGCTCATGCACGGGCCCTGATACCGGAAGGCCCTGGGGCCTGCATAGTGCAGGGCATGGCCATGTGCCCCGGAGTCAGGGCCAGACAACAGGAGATGCAGACAACGTCCCAGAAAAAGCCACCTCTTCAACATCCTTAGTTACAGGGTGGGGAGCCGGAGACGGGAGCAACAGCCCTACTTGGTGTTTGAGTGATTACCAAGTCTCATTGTTATCTCTAAGTATTCACTGTGGTTCAGTCTATATTTTCATTATGAATTTCACAGCAAGCTACATTCATCCCAGCTCGTCTTGTTGTGATTCTATAAACACCATGTCCGTGTTTAAAGAACTGTCATCAGACATTGTTCAGAAGAAGGGACTTCCATGCAGCCAGCTGAACAAATGCAGACCAGGCAAGCACCTGGGTCACAAAGCGGCTGCTGGGGAGGGACATTCATTCACAATATTTTGTGTCAGACCTTGGAAAAGAAAGATGTTATCGAAGTCCTTTTCCTCTTGGGCTGGGCGGCGGGGATGGCAAGGGGCTGGCCCAGCATTCTTCTCTGTGTTTGGTGCATGGAGCTGAAAAAAGAAAAAACAACCAAACCATCATATGAGCCACTAATACTCTTCAAAGTCTCATCATCAACCTCATCATCAACCAGCATCATCGTGCAAAGCATTGCGACAAGGCAGAAATATAAAGAAACAACCTGCCCAAGGCCTGTCCTTAGGAACCTGTCACCTTGGTGAGGAGATTAAGTGGCCACATAAAAAGATAAACAGAAATTCTAGGTGGCTCAGGAGGAGTCACAATACAGGGTTCGTGTGCCCCTGGTTTCCGGTCCATCCCACAGCCTTCCCATATCAAAATCACTGAAAAAAACAAACAAACAAAAAACAGATACTGGATCCCAGCCACAGAGAGTTGAAGTAAAAAAGTAGCCTGAAAAATCCTTTAAGCCTCCCTAAGAAGATAAACTCTTTCTGCCTTTTAAAGGAGATTTGTATGCCTCTCACAAAGTTAAAATGCACACATCTTTCAGCAACTCTTTCGTACACTGACACGCCCTGTGCTCGAAGATGTTCCCGAAGGAGAGGCAGCAAAGCTTTGCAAGGAACGACCTAATGTCCTTTAACGGTTATACCACAGAGAAATTACATGTGTGTATGACAACTATACAACCACAGATGGCCACTTTGCAGCTGTTAAACAAGTGTTGTGCCACCTGCGTGCTGAAACGATCTCCGTAGTGAACGGTGGAGTGAGAAGGGCAGCTCAGTGTGTAAGTGCGCCGCCATCCGCGCAAGCACGGAGACGGGGAGGGAAATCAGTCTATGTGTTTGCTTGCCTGTGCACAGAACACGGAAGAGTAGCCAGGAACCTTGAACAAAAATTGCCTCTGGGAAAGAAATCTGAGCAACTGAGGCAGAAGGGAGGCTTATATTTTTACTACTTAAAAATTATATATATATAGGGCCCTGGCTGTGTAGTGCAGTGGATTGAGCATGGGCCTGCAAAGCAAAGGATCTCGGTTCAATTCCCAGTCAGGGCACATGCCTGGGTTGCAGGCCAGTTCCCAGCAGGGGACGCACGAGAGGCAGCCACACATTGATATTTCTCTCCCTCTCTCCTTCCCTTCCTCTCTAAAGATAAATAAATAAATTTTTTAAAAAATTATATATATATTTATACATACATATATCTATACTTAGAGTCTGTCATTCTACCAAGTGTATATATTATTTAAAATGTGCATTATAAATTAACACAGCTCGCAGAGAGATTCTGGCCTCCAGTCCAACTGCAGGCCTCTGTCAGAAACCAGCACTTCTCAGCCTTTAAGGGACATTTGAATCGTCAGAGGGTCTTGTTAGAATGCAGATTCGGACTCAGTGGGTCTGGAGTGGGGGCCCCAGATTGTGCCTTTCTGATAAGCTCCGAGGGGACACCAAGGCTGCCGGTCCCTGGACCACGCTTCGAGCATGAGGGTGAACAGTTAAGAGCTATAAGAATCAAGAGGATGGCGGCTGCAGCAGCTGCAGCAGCTGGCGGAAGCCTCCTGCGGCTCAGGAGTGAGCTTTCGGGAGACGCAGAGTGTGTTTGACATGCTGGGATTTCAGTGGGGTTTGTGACCAGGATCAGACTCGGAGGATGGTGACAGATAAGGATGCAGGAAGTAAAGACCTTCTGGGAAGGACTTTGACCACTAGAGTTTAGTTTCAATTGTCTTTTGTGGATAAAAGTACACCATTCATTTTTTTTATTGAGGTAAAATCCCCATAACATACAATCAACTATATTAACAGTGTCGTACAACCACTACCTCTATTTAATCCTAAACTTTTTCATCACCCCACAAGGAAACCCCATACCCATTAAGAAGTTACTCCCCATTCTGCCCTCTCCCCAGCAACTATTAATCTGTTTTCTGCCTCTATGAATTTACCTGTTCTGGACATTCTTTATAAATGGAGTCATTCAATATTGTGACCTTTTATGTCTGGCATTTTTCTCGTCACATAATTTTTTTGAGGTTCCTCCATGCTGGAGCATGTACTGGTGCTTCATACCTTTTCATGTCTGGGTAATATTCCATCACATGGACATACCACATTTGTTTATCCCTTTATCTGCTGACAGACACTCGGGTTGTCTCCATGCTCTGGTTACTGTGAGTAGTGCTGCTGTGAATGCTGGCATACAAGGGTTTGTTTGAGTATCTGCTTTCAGTTCTCCGGGGTGTACACCTGGGAGAGGAGTTGCTGAGTCAGATGGTGACTCTATGTCTGTCTTTTTGAGGGACCACCAAGCTGTTCTCCACAGGGGCTGCACATGTGACCTTTCCACCAGCAATGTGCAGGGACTCCAGTTTCTCCCCATCACCAGCATTGTTATCTTCCAGGTGTTTGAACTCCTATTATATCTGCCCTGTGGGTACGAAGTGACACGTCATTGTGGGTTTGGCCTGCATGTCCCTAAGGACTAAGGGCATCTTTCTGTGTGCTTGTTGGTGGCTCGTGTACCTTTTTCAAAGAAGTGTCTGTTCAAGTCCTTTGCCCATGTTTTAGTGGGCAGTTTATCTTTTTCCTTTTGAGTTGTGGAGTTCTTTATATCTTCTGGATAGTAGGCCATTATTAGATAAATGACCTAAAAATAGTTTTCCCTCTGTAGGTTGTCTTTTTACTTTCTCAATGTCTTTTGATACACAGTGGTTTTTAATTTTGACGAAGTCTAATTTATCTGTTTTCAGTGTTGTTCATGGTTTTAGTGGTATATCTAAGAATCCATTGTCAAGTCCAAGGTCATAAAGATTCATCCTTATGTTTTCTTCTAGAATTTTTATAGCATTGGGTATATTTAGATTGTTGATCCATTTTGAGTTCCTTTTTGTATATGGTGTGTTGCCACCCTACTGATTATTCTTATTTTTTTCATTTTTTATTGTATTTTTTTCATTATCATTTATCTTTTTTATACTGCCTGTCCCCTCAATCACCACACTGTTGTCCATGTCCATGAGTCCAATTGTTCCTGAGTCTTGAGCTTATATAAGTGCAGGTAGCTGGCAGAACCCAGCCCTGTTGCACAGCCATACTCTGGGCCTTCAGCTCTGGTTGGCCTGGGGGTGCATGGGGATTTGGTTTCTCCACTGCCTTCGCCTCCCACCCCCAGGTGGTTCTGGTAATGCTCTCTTGGGTGGAAGACACTGAGAGGTCCATGGAGGCACCTCTTCTCCCCCAGCCCCCAGCCCTGTTTCTCTTTCCTCCCTGGTCAGCAGACCCCCTCTCACCACTGCAATGAGAGACCCAAATAAAACCCCAGGAGACTGCAGCCCACCAATTCGCAAGATATTTTGTTTGTTTGAGTAAAGGCATTCCCTTAAGATCTCCCTTGGTGCTCACATCTGAGTGTGCATCAGAATCACCTGGGAGACTGGTTAAAACAGTTCCCCAGAGGTCTGGATTCTGTTCATCTGGAGCAGGGCCTGAGGTTCACATTCTAACAAGCTCCCAAGTGACCGATCTTGGGAGGTGGGGACCGCACTTTGAGAAGCAACGCGTGAAGAGGATGAAACCGGTGTTGCGACACCATTTCTCTCCAGAATCAAGGGATTAAAAGTTCATACTGGGGCAAAAAACAAAACCAATACAACAACAACAACAAACCATGCGTGGAGGTTTCTTTCCAGGGGTTTTCTTCATGCAACCTTCTGTCTCAATAGAACCTGCCGCTGTTCAGGATGAACACTTGGGACCAGAGTTGACAGGAGCCTGACAATGAATATGGGAAGTCTGAAAGAACCAGAACTGCCCTGGGTGGTATGGCTCAGTGGACTGAGCGTCGGACTACAAACCAAAAGGTCACTTGTTTGATTCCTGCTCAGGGCACATGCCTGGGCTGTGGGCTGGGTTCCCAGTTGGGGGCTTGCAAGAGGGAACCAGTTGATGTTTCTCTCCCACATCGATGTTTCTCTTCCTCTCTTTCTCCTTCCCTCCCCCTCTCTAAAAATAAATAAATAAGAATCTTAAAAAAAAAATACAGGCAGCAGAGCTTCCTCAGGCTGAGGGCCGCTCACCGAGGAGAACACAGGCCTCCTCTCTCTGTCTGAGGCATAAGAAAGTCATTCTTGAAGCCTGTCCCCCTTGGGATGACAGCAAACGTGGTCCTTTGTACTCAACTCCTCTCATAGGGCCAGCAGAGCCAAGGCACACTTCCCTATGTCAGAAGCCAAGCACCCAGACTGTGCATCCAGGAAGAAAGAGTCTGCCGTCTTCAGCAGGGCAGCGATCTCTCCATACTCCCCGCAGCCAGCGGCCAGGGTATATGTGGATCCCAGCACGGGGTCATTGTGCTGGAGCTGTAGGGCAAGCACACTCCAAAGACCTGTAAGCAGTTTGCCAAGTTGGCGCGTCGAGGTTACTACAATGGCACCAAATCCCACAGAACTGTCAAAGACTTTGTGATCCTGGGAAGGGACCCAACAGGAACGGCTGAGGTGGTGCATCTATCTAGGGCAAGCAATTTGAAGATGAACTTCATCCAGACTTGAAGTTCACGGGGGCTGGAATTCCTGCAATGACTGATGCAGGGCCAGATAGTAACGGCAGCCAGTACTTTGGGGCCCAGCTCCCACCCAGTGGCTTGACAGCAAACACACCACCTTCGGCAGTGAGTGCCGGGTATAGGATTGGTGACTCGCATAGCAACAATGGGCGCAAACTCCCAGGACCTCCCTGTGGACGACGTGAACATCATCAAGGCATATACCCTTCTGAGTGGTCTTACTGCTGTCTTGGCAACATGAGGTCTTTTGAGACAGTCCAGCGACACAGAACTCTGGACTTCACTTGGCTTTGCAAATCATGGAGCTCAGGAAGCCCGGGGTCTTGGGTGAGTTAGAGGTGGAAGTGTATTTTAGCAGGATGCTTCTTTTTGCTTCTCCCTGAGCCTGGGCTGATGGAGCATTTGCGGAGATGCCCACATGCGATCATGTGCAGGGTACCGCTCACTGCACACAACCCTTGCCGCTCTTCCTTCCTGCATCTGCTTGGAACAAAATGAAGCCAACTCCGTCATTCCATAGGGTCCAACCACACTTCTTTCTGCAAAGAGTTCCCTTCTGGCCTACACTCCAGTCTTCGGGGGCTGGTGGCCACAGAATCTAAAACCAAGTGGTGCCTGTCAGTCTTCTGAACTCTGTGCATGCCCCACTTTACCCTCCTCCGTCTGTTCTTCCCAGGAGTGTCTGCATGTCCATACATATTTTCCCTCTCAAAACCAGAACATCGACACTGCTGTTTCTGACACTTAAGCAGCCCACGCAAAGCCACAGTGGATTTTTGCCACATGAAAAATGCTCCCAACAATCAAGTTTCTTAGCAGGTGTCAAGTGGGGAATGATAATGTGTCATAATCATGAAATGAATTTGGTAGAAGGAAGCAGGAACGTTGACCATTTTTTTCCCCAGGAAGGAACAGAAGCCCGTAGTGAGCATCAGGACACTCCATGAGTTCCCCTTAAAATGCAGTATCCTCATAAAGGAGAAGGACCACTTAAGTTTCTTTAAAACCTAAGACTTTAGAGAAATTAAGATTTTATATGTTGTTTTTTTCATCTGTCTGATATTTTAGGGGAAGTGATGAAAGAAAGGAAGTTAATACCTATGTAATACATAGCAATTTCCTACATAAAATGCCACTGATGGTCAAAGAAGAAGGAGCCACCGAGCATCCAGCCTTGTCGCTTCTTAATGGCACATCTAGAATTTAATGTAATAAAAAGCTGTCAAGCAGGGCAAAGTAAAGGAGAGCTGAGCGTTCTGCACGGCAGATGCAGCATGTGGCTAGCTCCCCACCTCTGCTAGCAAACACCTCCCCCGCGCCCCGCCACCCCGCCCCTCCGTCACGAGAGTAAATCTGATCTGGTTCAGTCTCACAGGTTGTCAGGCTCATCTCGATCTTCGATCTTCGGTGCAGGGAGAGCATTTCTCACAGTTGGCTGGACCTCCTGTTCCAGAGGCCCTGGGGTGCGTGTTATAAACTGCAGGCCCAGCCCATAATGATTGGATCGGAATCACAGGAAGCTCAGGGCCTGCACGATGCACACTTTTACAAGGTGCCCGGTGATGCTACACACATGCTGGTGCCTGGAACCTCGGCCCTGGCAGTGGAATAACCGCAGAACCGGCACACTCCATTAACCCGAGGCCAGGCCAGGCGGGCAGGGGGCGGAGTCAGAGGAGCAGCTCCGCCTACTGGCGTAAGCCAGGGGAGAGCACCAGCGACTTTGCAGAGAACAAGGGATTGAAGGCATGTGTTTGTGAAACACAGGGAATTTCACTTTCAAAATAAAATGAAAATTACATTGAGCTGTACAGACTATGATTTATACACTCTTCTTGGATGTTATTCTTAAGTAAAAAGTTTCCTTTAAAAAAATCAAACAACATGGCTTCTGGTCCAGATGGTGGAGTCGGTAAATGAAGTTCTCACATCTTCCCCAAACCACATCAAAGTTACAACTAAACTACAGAGCAACCATCATTTAGAACAGCCTGAAATCTAGCTGAACTGAAGTCATACAACTAAGGATGTAAGTGTCCCGTGAAAAGCAAGAGGTCCCAGCTCCACACCAGGGTCCCCAGCCCAAGGTCCCAGTGCTAGGAAGAGAAGTCCACACGACTTCTGGCTGTAAAATCCAGAGGGGACTGTGACTGAGTGACACCAAGGCTTATGGAGTCCAGGTATTCCTCTTAAAGGGCCAGCACATGGGCTTACTCGGACTCACTTGCTCTGAGTCCCAGCATTGGGGCAGCAGCTCAAAAGGCACCAGGGACCTACGGGGAGGAAGTGAATTGTCTGGTTTCAGGGACAGCGCCACAGGGGCAGCTTTCTCCCAGAAAGAAAGGCTGGTAGATGCCATTGTTCCTTTGTGGAGCCCTCCACAGAGCTGGCAGGTGGGCGCCATATCTGAGACTCCACCAACCTGGCTTACACTGCTCACTCAACACTGGTGATTCCCTGAGGCCCTGGCCCCCACAACTGTGCCTCTTTCCAGTGACTTTTCCATACAAATAGCCCATCTTGGCTCGTGATTCAAACTTTCCTAAGGCATACTATAAAGGTCAAAATTACAAAACACTTTGATCTTATCTGTAAAAGGAGGGGGAAGAAACCAGGCAATTACTAACAATCCTGTCAACTCTGAACATATTCATGGTGACCATAATATTTATTGCACCATTTATTCACAATTGTATGCTGAGTACTATATTTAGCATTTTGCATACACTGCAGGAGAAGCTGCTTTTACTGACCTCTGCTTAACCAGTGGGCCAGGTTCCAGGCCCCCTGTGAACAGTACCAAAAAGTTTTGGGGTAGACACTACTCACTCCCAACTTCTGCTGCACTTAAAAAAAAGTTTCGAAAAAGTTTTAATAATCTGGAATGATTATTGAAATCAGAATGATTCTGCAGAAAGTGATTTTATCAGCGTCTTCCCAGATGGCTTTACATTCTCATTACATTGAAAGAAACCAGAACTTATAAATGAAGTATTATGCATGTGGCTTATGCAAGAAGGACAACTCAGAACACACCAATGAGTGGATTCATATGCAAAGAAGAGGCTATGTCCCTGCATTAAAGATTGGGAAATTCTGCCCTGGCTGGTGCAGCTCAGTGGGTTGAGTGCTGGCCTAGGAACCAAAGGGGCACTGGTTTGATTCCCAGTTGGGGCACATGCCTCGGTTGTGGGCCAGGTCCCCCAGAGTGGGGCACACAAGAGGCAACCACACATTGATGTTTCTCTCCCTCCCTTTCCCTCTGTCTAAAAATAAATAAATAAACTATTTTTAAAAAAAGATTGGGAAATTCTATCTTTTAAGGTAAAATAAATTATTTGAGGTATCATCTTTTATCATTCTCTCCTTTAACCAACTTCTTCCATGAATGCTCTAAAATCCAGTCTCGATCTCTTAAATATGAGGCCTTTTCTGTATGCCATTTAATTTTCACGACGACCTTGAGGAGTAGGTGTAATTCTGCCCATTTTAGAGAAGGGTAGTGGGGGCTTCGAGTAGCGTAAACAACTCACCCAAAGTCAGATAGCTAGTGGCGGCAGAACAAAGCCCCAGAATCAGTACTTCCTGTCACTGCGTTCTAAGACATGGCGAGCTCTTAGCGCGTCCAGGGTGCCCACTCCCTACACACACACTCCAGTTTGCAGTATCAGTGTCTTCCCTTCATTTCCCTCCATCTGAAAGTGCTGTGCTGACTTACCACAATGACCTACAATCCATGTATTGATCATAGGCAGATTGATAATGAGCAGGTTAGAACAGCTTGTGAAAAGAAACAAAAGGTGGGGAAGGCGCATGGTCAACATCGCCCACTTCCGTTTCACCAAGAGAATGGCAACGCGCTCTGATATCAGTGACCAGAATGATAAGCCCCTGACAGGATTGGGGAGCCCCAGGGGACTGTAGCCTCGTCCTGCCGCAGTCTCGGCTGTCCCTTACCTGCGGCTGTCGCGTGGGGAGGTACTGGCGCGGGCAGGTGGGGTGCTGGTCCTGGGGCCGCTGTTCCTGGGGTGGTGGCCAAATGCGATGACTCGGCTCAGTTTCCCTAGCCCTGCATTCCTAACGCAGAAAAAGAGAAATGAGAAGGTGAAGCAGGGTCTGTTCAGGATAACAGGTCGGCACAGGGTGTTGGAAAGTAAAGGAAAAAAAATCAAAGTTTAGCTGGTGTTGGGATGGGGGGAGGAATTGCCGTGTGATACCGACAAGGTTGTTCTAGGTGGGCACAGGCGTCCCTTGTGTCCTTTACGTCCCCAAGCCTGTGCTGAGGTGTTTTCCCTCCTCCCCCTTGCTGTGTTTTCCCCCATATTCTTCCCTTTGTCCCGGTCTCACCCACTTTTTCTAAAGAATGGACGGCAATTCCGAGGCTCTTCCCCAAACGGCTGTGCCCAGTACCGTTCCCCCGTGCCGCCACTAGATGGCGGCATCACTCAATGGACGGGTTCCAGGCAGCCCGGGCACAAAGCCGCAGCTGGGACGCTTTCTTCCTTAATCCTGTTAGAGCAGCATCTAATCTAAGGATGGGACACTGTGTTCCGGGCCAGGCGGCCTCATTGTGACTGATTGGAGCACCAACAACTAGAGCTTTAACCCTCGATGCCCCTTGCTGCTCACAAACACAGGACCGGAAAGGACCCGTTTAAACTCTCAACAATGTGAATGAGCTGTTGGTAAAACAAATCAAACCAAAAAACCTGAATGTAGGTAATGGCACATGCAGAATTTGGGAGCCTCCCTCCGCCCCATCATTCCTCCTTCTCTGGATGTTCCAACAATGTGCACAAATCCATTTATCAATAATTATTTATTGTCTGGCCCTGTTTGGGATAAAGGGGGAAATACGTCCTAAAAGGATAAAAAATTACATTTTCAAAGCTCTGGAGTATGTTGTTATGCTAATAGATAATATTTATTAAATATTTCTACGTGCCAAACATTAGAATAAATATTACGTAGACTACCTTGTTTGATTCTTACAACAAACCCGAGGTAAGCACTCTTATTATGACCTGCATTTTAAGGATGGGGAAACCGAGACCCACAGGCCATGCGTTTTGCCACCGGCAGAGTCAGAATCCATCCACGGGCTGGCCGACATCAGAGCTCAGACCCTTAGCCACAGTGCCGCGCGGGGGCACGTTTGGGAAACCCAACCCGGAGGTCAGCGGACCAGCGCAACGGGAGGGAAGGCTGAAGGGGAAAGTGGACGGAAAGAAAACTGATGCTCCTGAGAAAACGAGAATGAGGCGGAGACAATGCCCCTTTGGGCTGGGCCCGCGAGGCCGCCCCACCCCCACCCGACCTCTGTGACTGCAATTTCAACAGCGAGGGACAAAGGAAGCTAGCAAACCCAAGGGGCTGAATCGAAAGAGGAAACTGAGATGTCTTGCTGCGAAAGTAAAGCAATAAATAGACACAAAGAGACAGTGAGGTCAAGCAAAGGCACTTCTCGTGCGCTTTCTCAGATAGAACGCAGCTGGGGCCTGTTAGAAACCGACTTGAAGGGAAACCTGAGGGGTGGTGGGGCAAGGAGTGAGGGGTGAAGCAGGGAGGGGCCGAGGGCGGGACCTAGGAGCTGAGAAAGGGTTCTCTCTGCAGGGGAAGGAGAAAGACGGCTGCCGGTCTTTCTGTCTGCGGCCGGCAGAGAGACGCAGAGACAGGGTCGTGTCAGCAGAAACTGAGAAAGATGAGCAGATCATCACATTAGCCTTTATCTTTTCAGTGAAACCAGAGGTGGGTTTTCTGCCAAGAGTGGGAGTAACACATTCACAGTCTGGCGTTGAGGCATTTGACAGAAAAATAGTGTTTTTCTCCGTTGCCGAATGGGAAAACTAAAGTACAAACAAGCCTTCCTGTGTTGCTTAAAGCCACAAAGAAAAGCAGAGGCAGAACGAGAAAGGGTACTCGGAAGCCTTTCTGACCCGACTTCACCTCAATTAAACACTTCCCAGGAAGGCGGTGGATGGAGCTAACGGCCCAGAGACTCCCAGACACCGCACAAACTCGGGAAGCATCCAAACCAGGACATGATGGCCCCGAGAACAAAAACTCTTCTAATGTAGCCTCAGGGAATTCTGGGAATTAGAGGGGAGTCCCTTGGATGACGTGATTGCAACATATTGACATACAGGTGACATGACCCCCTTCGACACACCGCAATTATGCATTCGATTGTTGAACAACCCTTCTCATCTTCAATTAGCATTTTCTTTCCGTTCGAAGTACAGGGCAGTGGATGCAACTGGAAAAGTCAGGAAGGGCAGATGATTTAATTTACATTCCCTGCGAAAATGGCAGGAGTAGACCGATCAATGATTCACTTTCCATTGAGACTTGGGAGAGAAAGACAAATGACAGTCACCCGTCAAAATGGTTTCTCTCCAGCATTAGAATTGTCAGAAGGCCCTCCTTCCATGATCGTCTCCTCGGGGAACTAGTCGAAAAGGGATGGTTTTAGCTTCTCCCATGCATCTTCGTTCTGGGTATACCCCCTGGCCAGGCCACACCTTCTCTTGATCTTTACTTCCAAAAGGAAATAAAATCAGCTGCCTCCTCAGCCACAAATTAGGAGTGCCAGCTCCTCACTCATTCATTCTTCATTCTTTCCATGTTTATTGAGACCCAGGTTTCAACAAGGCAGAGTGCTCATCAGGGGGGACAACACTCAGGCTGTGTCCCCTGCGGAACTGGCCGGGACAGGGGCTGAGACGTGGTCTTTTGTGTCCATTGGGCTCTACAAGTGCCACAGAGAGGACCTGACAGAGGGTGGGGGCAATAGGTGGTCCATCAGGAAACCCTTCGGAAGGAAAGAGCACCTGTACCTGGGCTTTTCAAAGTCAGCTTAGCAGGGAGAGATGGAGATGAAAGGTGCTCGAGGAGGCAGGCACAAGACGGCTGCAGGGCCCAGCTGATGACCCAGGTGAGCCAGGCAACCTCGGGCTCCCGAAGTTCTTCCACCAGCCACCTGTATGGATGGCAGAGCACAGAGCTGCCTGCTGCAAGTTAACATCCCTCTCGGGCCCTGTTGGTTTCCCACTCCACTACACATCTGGCTCGTTTTCACGTAAAAGCAATGGTCTTTTCCCTCAAGTCTTTGCAGGAAGTAGATGCCACGTGGAGAAGCACCTGGTGTATCTCTTGGTTCCGACACCCTCTGGCGCGGGGGGGCGGGGAGGAGTGCGGGGAGGAGCCTGCTGTGGCCCTGCCTCCTGATGCCCAGATGAGATGGGGGAGCAGATGGAAAGCTCTCCAGTTCTGCCAACTCCCTGAACAAAAAGCCGCTCTCATCTCTGTCCTTGTCCAACCCACCTTCTGGCTGTCCTGCCTTCCATTCTCCTGACTTTACTCCTTGACAGTCATTATTAGCACCAAAATGAAACAGTGAGTTCAAGTTCTCTCACACGCAGCCTGGAATGATCTCTGAGAGTAGTTTGCTACTCACTTGACCCAGAAAACCTCACAAGTCAAGAGGTTCAAATCTCCACATTTACTTTATGAACATCCGTGACACTGCCCAGACCACCAGATATGCGGATCTGAAAAGCCACCAAGTCTCTGAAAGATGTCACTTTACAGAAGTAGTGCATGCCATTCTACCCTTACAGTGCATGGAAGCCCCTGTCAAACAGTGGGGCGGGACCCAAGGGGGACGGCCCCCTTAGAGTGCAGAGTCGTTGCTGCACCCATTTAAAATGCAGAGAAATGCTGGGCGTAAGAGTTTAGGTGTCCACTCCTCAGTCTTGAGCTCATCCAGGTAAACAAAGCCCCTGGGACGCGCCTCCAGACTGATAGAGGTCATGGTCAGATTAACCCCTAACATGAACCCCTCCTGCCACCTTGAAATAGATGGCCCTTTCTGAACAAGAGCAGTTCGCTGCCCAGAAGGAAAAGATATCCCCCAAGAAACAAAAGCATATGGCCTAGGAATAAAATCAGCATAAAATAAATGCAAATAAACACCTTTCCTGCCTGAGACGTTAATTGCTCTCAAGCCATCACCAATGCCAGTACTTCCAAAAAATAGTCATAAACTTGTGTGAGCATGTTCAGCCCGACTGGTCAAATCTATAGCAACCAGTGAACTGCGTAGAACTACAAGGTTTAAAGGAATCGGGTGAACCCCGACATGCTGCGGGCTTTCTTACCTGAGCGGAGCCAAGAGGAGGGCGGCCCGCCGGCTCCAGGCTCAGAACACATCCTGCAGAAGGCACAGGGGACTGACCCCGGGAACGGGAACGGCGCCGTCCTTTAAAGGCGCTGGGGAGGGTGGCAAGCTGCATTTTGTCCTTGGAGATGAAACATAGAACAGATTAGTTTCATCACAAGAGGGAAACACAGAACAAGACCGTTCCCGGCTATCTGTCCCTGATAACTGCTGCAGATACATTACACACCGGGTGGCTTTGCCAACTTGAAAGGCTCTCACGTTACTTTCCTGATCCTGCAGTGCCCGGTGAGACGGCTGCACGTGCTCTGTTGTGGCAGAGAATCGAATCAGCCCACAGACACGGCTCTGTGTCACTTTGCCCCTGCTTCTGACACCCCAAAGCATTCTCACGCTGCTTAGTCATCCTCCACGCCTCTCTGACAAGCAGGGGGGCTGAGGGGCAGGCTTTGCCGAGAGTCTCCGAGTGAGCACACGAGTGGGGTCTGCTTCCTCTCCCTGCTCTGACCAGCCGGAGTCCTTCTGTGGGTTCTGTCACTCATTCTCAAGGCCACACTTATGCCCCATGGCCTTCCTTTCTCTTACCCCCTCTCTCTTTCCTCACCTTGTTCTCGCCTCTGCCCCTCTCCCCCACAATCTTCGCCTCTGTTTAGTTTGTGGTGGACGTTGCCTAGCATGTGCCTTCCTCTGGACCTAACCAGCAGCACCCCGCTGAGTGACAAACGTCTTTGTGCCTCGCACAGCCTACGCGACTGTGAGGGTTGGCCCCAGGTGACTTCTGAATGCATGTGAAGGGCTGCATCCAGATACACATAATAAGGTGCTCACTGGAACGCTATTGGCCATAGCAAACCCTTGCTGCGAATGTCCAGCAGCGGGAGGTGGGGGGGGACAGGTTAGATAAATACATTGGGGTACCCTCATACAAGAGTATCAGGGAGCATGATAAAAAGAACACAGTAGATGTGCTGATATAAAGGTATATAATTAAGTGGAAAAAGCAGGGTTTAAAGGAGAATATATTATAATTCAATGCATGTAAATTTTTTTAAAGAAATATATGCTGAGATAGCCAATTTTCTTTTTCTGAAAAGAATCTCAAGAAATCATTAAAAGGAGTTTCCCCTGAGGAGAGTAATTGGATGAGGAAGAAAGCTTTTAGTTCAAATGTATATGTTCATGTATTGTTTGAATTTTCTACCAAAAGCATTTTTGCTTTCCATTTAAAAACCAGCAGGGATTATCGGGACAGACATCTAGAGGTCTTTGTTTTTCTTACACTTCTAAGCATAAAAAAAGAAATCAAAGAAGTGTTTTTAATTGCTGTGCACATCCCCCCACAGAACATATTTTAAAATTGGGTTAAAGAATGCTTTGTTTGCATGTTTTGATTTGTTTTACAGTCATGGGGCTGAGAAGGGGAAGACGTGGGCTGGGGTGGGGGGGGTGAAGCAGAGAGGCAGAGTCCTCTCCACCTCTGGTCTCTTGGGGCATTTTCGCCTCTCCATTCTCGCTTCTGAAATCAAGCCCTAAACCCATGTATCCACTAGATGGCTAATACGTTTAATTCTGAAACAGGAGTGTCATCAGTCTCTTATTAACGCGCTCCTGTTTGGCCGGGAAGTCAGCGCCCCCGGAGTGTTGCCTTCCTTTCAGAAGCCAGGGGCTTGTCAGAAAGCTGCTGACTGTGCGGCTCCTTCACCTGAGGGGCCTGGGGGGGGGGGGGGGGGGGGGCGGCGATGGCACAGAAGACAGAGGATAGCTGCCCTTCTCTCTTTGATTTTGGTCCCGGGGGAGCAGAGAATTCCAGCTTTCCACTTGTTCCTGAAATGTAAACCCCTGTAAGAGTAAAAGTAAAGCTGAATTCCTTATTACAAATTTTGTGTGAATAATTTAGTTCCCCGAATGAACACTTTTTAGGCTATACAGACGTTATTCAAAAAAAAAGATGGTGAAAAGGTTTTTCTTGGATGAGGAGAAATGACATTTAATATAATTAAGTAACATAGCAACCCCAAATCTAGCAATAGAGTGATTTTATATCTTTTTTAAAACTAACTATTTGTATTTCTTTTTTTTTTTTTTTAATTCCCTTCAGGAAGGGAGTAGGAGGACAGTAGTCTAAATGTTATAAATTTTACAGAATGTTTTGTTCCTTGGAGTTTCACAGTCTGAATCAGGCGTTTGTTCTAGGGTTAAGGGCATCAGACCCTGATTTTGACTACAAATCGTACACATTTTGATGGGATTACATGTATCCCATTCTGCTGCATGTTGCAAATAGGTGTTCAATAGTGAATTCATTTCTGAGCAGGGTCTTCTCTCAGCCCGTAACAAAGGCTCTTTTACACGTTGCTGAATTTCTGTTTGAAGACTGATTGTTTAGAGCCCCACTATTTATTTGCTGACCACATTTGCCTTGCTCGCCCTGACCGTGTCATTAAACAAATATTCACTCATTCAATGAACATTTATTGCATCTCCTCAGCGCCAGGCTCTTTGCCCAGAGCTAGGGCGTCGGGGATATAAAGATAAAAGTGCAGATAAAAACAACTTGCGTCCTTCCTCCGGGAAGGTCATGAGCCCCTGTGCCCAGTGTCCACACGCTCCCTCTGAGTGGTCAGGGCCAGGGCTAAGGTCAGATGAGAGCGACACCTGGGACACCGTTTCAGGAGTCGCTGTCGGGGGCGTGCCATGTGGGTGGGCCCTGGGACTGAGGGTCTCAGGACACGCTGAGCAACAAGGCCCCTAGCTCCGCTCTCCCCTGGCCCTGAGTGCGGCAGTTTTCACAGCAGGCCCAGCAAGATCATGCCATGTCATTTCATACGTGACAAAACAGACTCAGAGAGACTTAATCAGGAATACGCGGGCATCACGTGGCAGAAGCCGACCCTCAGCCTAAAACAATAGCTCCCACTTCTTTAGTGATTCTATGTGTATTAGTCTCAGAGAAGCAGAACGCATGGGTGCGCGTGTGCGTAAAGAGAGAGAGTTAGAGGTTTATTTATTTTAAGGAACTGCCTCGCAATGGAGGAGGCTGGTGAATTCAAAATCTGATGGGGTCGGTTGGCAGACTGGAGGCCAAGGGGAGAGTTGAAACCCAAAGACAGTCTCCTAGCAGAATTCCTTCTGACTCAGGGGAAGTCAGTCCTTGTTCTATTATGCAGGGGTGTCAAACTCATTTGCACTGGGTGCCACATCAGCCTTGAGGTTACCTTCAAAGGGTGAATATAATTTTAGGACTGTATGAACGTAACTACTGCTTAACAGTTAAGCAAGAGAGCTTGGAGCTGCCGCCGAGTAGAAACAAGGTGCCAGGCTGGATAAAACAAGGTGGAGGGTCGGATTCGGCCTGTGTGTCTTGCGTTCGCCACCTGTGTATTATGGCCTTCAACTGATTGAACGAGGCCCACCGACATTTTGGAGGGCAATTAGCCTTACTCCAACTGTACCCATTCAAAGTTTAACCTCACACAAACAAACAAATAATAAACATCCAGGATAGTGCTTGACCAAACAGCTGGGCACCACGGCCCAGCCAAGCTGACGCATAAAATGAACCAGGGCAATATCAAACACTTTAGCGCCTCCATCGTGGGGCTTGGAGGCCACTTCCTCTTCACTGTTCTTCTTTGCTGCTGGTTTTGAATTTTCCCTCCTCCGTCAGGAATGGAGCCTCTTCCCCTCCCCACCTCTGCTCCAGGGCTGGCCCTTGGGCATCCCTACAGAAATTCCCCAGCTGACCCCCTTTCCCGAGCCAGCAATGCATTACTTCTGGGCCTTCTCTCAGGAGTGCCAAGACCACTGTACCACGTCGGCGGCTCCTCGAGGCTCACGGAGGGAGCATGCTCTGGGTTGGGGACACTCATTCTCGGAGTCGTGCCAGTGCGGGGTGGGCACCCAAGCATGGGGGACTCGGTCAGTGTTGAGTTCTTGGGCTACCAGCTCCCCCCATCCTGGCTGGCCCATACCCTCACCTGGCCACCCTGCTGCCTGTCCTCTCCTCGCGGCCTTCTCCCCCCTTCAGCCACCTCACTCCCAATTCACAAACGCACTGTCTGGTCCCCATCAGCTCCTGTCCCTTCTCCATAAACATCTATGCTCAGTGTCTGTTCTTCAGGCCTGGGAGTATGCGAGCCTCCTTGTAATCACGTCTTCCAGGCCTTGTTTGAACCCCACACGGAAAGGTCCTCCTAGACCTAGCGGCCTTATCAGTGTCTCCCAGTGCACTTGGCCCTCCTTCGATGGCCTTGATCAGCAGCCAATTTGTATTCAGATGATTGTTGCATAGCAGGCTATCTCTCTGGCCCTAGGCTGTGAGCCCACAAAACACAGCCCGAGTCTCGGTGGTACCGGCCTCCAAGGCAGGGGCATCGGCCCAGCGCTTTGCACGTGGTGGGCGTCCCAGTCTCTCAGGCTGCATCTGAGGTCTTGCTCCCGGGCTTGTGTCATCGGTTTGGCTCAAATAAAGTTACAAAAATTCTGTAGAGAATTATTCAGCCGAAATAATTTTAGGACTGTGTAAATGTAACCACTGCTTAACTGTTAAGGAGCTGAAATTGCATTTGGCCCTTCGAAGGCAACCTCGAGGCTGACGTGGCCCCCGGTGAGAATAAGTTTGACCCACTGCAGGTCTGGACATTTCTTCCATCGACACTAATAAAACTTTATTGATTCTCATAATTTGAAATTTATGTAGACAGGGTTAACTGGAAGTTTGGCTTTTCTGACAAATAGCAGCAATTAATATATAT
This sequence comes from Tonatia bakeri, assembly GCA_004024845.1. Lineage (NCBI taxonomy): Eukaryota > Metazoa > Chordata > Mammalia > Chiroptera > Phyllostomidae > Tonatia > Tonatia bakeri. The sequence continues at coordinate 22,869 of PVIA01008198.1, forward strand.
GCAAATTAATGGGGGAAAGGTTCAAATATCTTAAAAGATCAAAGATTTTTAAAGCAGCTTCAAGTATTTAGGAATATCCTTTTCACAAAAAAAAGAAGACTGGTGTACTAATTAGAAACAAATCTTATGTATTTATTAAGTCAAGATTTATAAGGTAATATAATATTTTTATTAATTGAGATACTGTACATACTTCAAAGTAATCAAAAACCATTTCCTTTACATATGATATAATTTAACTTTTTATTTAATTTAGATCCCCTTCAATTTAGTGCAAATGAATTCATTTCATAATAATAAAGATATTATTCATTTGAAGACTATTCATTTAGACATCATCAAAATTATTTTCTATGCCTAACATTTGGCTCTAAAGTTCACTGTGTGACTTTGGGAAAGTTATTTCAACATCTGTAAGGCTCAGGTATGTCATCTATAACATGGAAAAAATAACACCTCTTGTGAGATTTGTGAGGATTAAGGTGAAGGCATCCAGTAGAGAGCCAGGCCACTGGTAAAACACTCAGTAAACATCGGTTTCTTTTTCCTTACCTTCTTTCTCGGTGATTCATGAAGGATGGCCTGTGTATGTCTTTAGATTGATATTTTGGTATTATAGCTTTGTTTTGGGTATGAGTTACTTTTGTAAAACCAAAATCCCCATATTAGCATTTTATGAAAATAAATCCAATTGTGTTTTCATTAGTTCCAGTAAGTTTTACTAATAGGCCTGAGAAGATCTGGTCATTCATGTATCCCATAGCAATTAGGGATGCTTTTAGCGGCAAGTAACAAGGCGTCCAATCCAGAGACAGAGTTTACTTAGCGTGGCTTCATCCACCCGGGGGGGTGGTGTCAAGGACCTCTGTTCTGTTACTCTCTTTACTTCCTCTGCTATTGTCATTATACCAACACTTCATCCTGCTTGGCTGAGACTGTTACCACCTGTCCAGGGATCTTTCCACATTCAAGTCTGCATGAATGGGAAAGGGTAGCACCAGCCACATCTTTCTCTCATCAGGAAAGCAAAATCCTTACCAGAAGTCCTTCACCATGCTTCTTATACACTTTTGGCCCAAATGAACCACACAGTTACTTCCTTTCAATTTTGCAAGTGACGAGAGAAAATCAAGTAACTATGAAAGGGAGACTTAATCAGCCTTTTAACCACACTGAACAAAAATGGGCACCAGCAGCCTTTGGTGAGCAACACATGTGTTCTCACCGGCTGGTGTGTGCACATGTGTAACCTCACAGTGTATACTTATGTCCAGACTTGTCCATTTGTACCACAGAGGTGTGCAGCTTATTATGCCGTTTCCGCCCCAATAAAGTGAGGGTTTACACACAGTGAGAAAGCTAAGCCGCTGAACTGTCTCATCCCCATGAGGGCACTGATTAGCCTTCTAGCAAATATTTGCTGAATTGAGTGGATTTGATGTGTTTGTGGATTTACTCAGCAAATATTTATTAAGTCTCAGTGTGTACATGACCAGGGCAGCCCCTCATTTACATTTCGTGAAATCACAGGACACCAGCAGGCTCTCAAAATCTTAATAGATTCAGTAAATGTTCCTTTTTAGGGATAAACCATTCCATTTACTGGATGGCTTCATAATCTCTAATCTGGCTTAACCCCCACCTGCTATGTAAAATAGACCCTAAGACCGCTAAATGGAGTCCAGGAAAAAATTTACGAAGGTGTGAGTTGCAAAGGGTTAGCAAGAAGAGCCTCCTCTGGCCCAACCCCCCTCACAGCCCTCAGAGCCATCCCCACTGTGTCCCCGCCTCCAGCGCAGGTGTCACAAGAGCTCCCAGGCCCTAGTGCTCCTTTTTCAGGGTCACAACGACCCCCACCCTACCAGCCCTGCCACCAGGGGCTTTGTTCCTCCTGGAAGCCACATACATTGTCACTGTCCCTCAGGACACAGAGCTCCCCACTGTCCAGAGCCATCACAGTTCTTAGTGCCCAACCTGTGCCCGAGAGGGTCCATGCAGTGCCAGGGACTGCAACGTGGCAGATCTGGGCCCAGCCTGAGGTTTCCTCCACTGTCAGCTCCCCCTTCTCCCTGCCTGCATGTAGCAGATCCTCTGACGCATTCCTGAGCACTTGGCCAGCCTTGTACCAGGAGGCCAAGCTGTGATAGGGGCGTCTGGTCAACAGTGCAATGATCACAAGACAGCCTCTGACCTACTCCTCACAGCCCCACGGCCCCAGCAGAGGTCCTGGCACGGGTTTGATATGCAGATATGGGAGCAACCAGGGGGTTGGACGGGATCTCAGAGGCTGCTCCCCTCTCACCCTCCCACTCCCAAAGAGAACGCACACCGGGGCCCCATTAGCAGGGACCAGGGGCAGGACCAGACTGTGAGGGGTTTCACAGTCTGCGTGCCCGTGCTTCCTGAAGCAGGGGTTTATCAGGTCCCTGTCCCAGCCCCTGGAAGTGAGACGAGTTCATAGCATCTGAGCTCTGAAACTCAGGTGGCCTTTGAAAGTGCAGCCTGGGTCAGCTGGGCTCCAGACCACCTCCGCTGCATTCCTCCCAAGCTTTCCCAACTTCAAACAGGCAGCAGGCAGTCAGGCAAAGGTGTCAGCAATCAACATTCCACAAGTCACCTTTTCCTCTCCTGACCTTGATCTACCTTATGCTGAAGGTGAGTGGATTCGCGGGTGTTTCCCAGCCTTGCTCCCCATTAGAGCTTTGGCTGTGGGCTGGTTCTCCTTCCTCCTCTCTGCCTGGCCTTCCCCAGGTCCCAGGAGCCCCAAGGACCTCAGGGACCTCTGTTGCCTGCCTCTCCCTTCACCTTCTTTCAGATCCTGAGTCAGGCAAAGAGAGTCCCAGTCACCAGGAAGCCGGGGCTGAACTGTCTAAGGAGTACAACTTGTCCTTCCTTCCGTCCTTACCAGCTCTCTCCAGTGGACCCTGACTAGTTTGTTTTGTAAACTCCAGCCCTTCGGGGGCCTCCAGATTTCTGTGGTCAGGGACGGAGAGTGGAAAGCCGAAGTGGCTGGTGAGCTGGAATGCTACTCAGTCTGCAAAGGGATCCATCTTGGTAGCTTCGGTCCAAAGCCCAACATCCCACCAGCCTGGTGTCTGTCTGCCTCTCGGAGCAAACCAGAGCTCCAGAACCTCGGTGTGGACAGCTCGTAAACACAGCACACAGAAGTCTTCCAGATGGAACGGAATTACTGAAACGCCACTAAGGAGCGCCTCCTCAGAAACTAAAGAGAAATATGTGATCGCTCCTGGGAGATCAGAAAGATCAATTACATTTCAGAATTTTCTTCTAATTAAAGAAAATCCAGCAACCTACACAGAATTTTTAGTCAGTGGTCTGGGTTTTGGCTCTGTAGCAAAATGCTTAAACACTTGTCCTTGGAATCAGATCAGGGATCAAATTCCAGCTTTGCCACTTAACATCACCTAACGCTCTAGGCCTCAATTTCTCCATCTACAAAGTGAGGATAATTCCACAGCCAACCCATGAGACTGTTATGAGGATCGATTGGGAGAAACTGTGTTAAGCACTGAATATAGAGCATCTGACATAAAAGAAACAATAAATGTTAACTTGTTACTATTATTATTACTAGCAATTATGAGAATTGGTGAAAGTAAGATAACATAATTAAAGCAAAGACAAATGGTAGAGCATTTATAGAGCTGGGTCCTTACTTCAAAATAAAAATTAAATTTTTTTTATTTTGCTTACTCTTCGACACGTTCCACTCATTTGCTTGTTCACAGGACCACAGACCAGAGACACAGAGCACAGCGGTACAGAGGGAAGAACACAGACTTCAGAGACAGGCTGTGCTCGAACCCCTTTCTTCCGCTTCCGGAGACATTGGGCCAATGACTTAACCGCTCTGAACCTCACTTTACTCCTCTACAGAATGGGATAATGATTAATTCGCAGGGTTGTGCTGAGGATTTTAAAAGCCTCTTCTCACCCTCCTCTCCCGGAGGGCTGGCAGCCCTTCCCGTGCACAGACAACTCTCTTGGCTTACCCTGTGGGAGCCCTTGTCACGTGGGACCGCCGAGTCGCCCCTGCTGTCGTTGGCAAGGTTGTTTGAAGTGAGTCCATTGTGTTCGCTTTTCAGTGTCTAGTACTGAGAGCAGCCCTTGGCTACAGCTGGTATGCAGTACAAGCTTGCTAGCTGAATGAGTGGAATAAGAGCCGAAAATGGCAGAGAAATAGAGTGGGTAGGAAAAGGAAGCTCCTTCACCACACATGCAGCAGGGAGTAACCTTAGCAGCTGCACCATAAGCTGGGCCGTTTGCTGAGATTTTCTCTCTGTCGTAGATGTGATTTGCCTTGTGTTTTGTCCTCTAAGTGGTGCCACAATGTCCCACCGTACCCGATGTCCTGGGCCTGGGTCTGGGCTGCAGGCTCCGTCCCTGGTCAGTCCGGGTATGTGCAAAAGGCAAACTGATCGATGTTTCTCTCTCACGTTGATGCTTCTTTCCCTCCTCTCCTTTCTTTGCCCTCTCTCTAAAAATCAATCAATCCACCAACGCCATGGCTATCCCAGCTGTGTGATTGTGCTGCTAGATATTTGCTGCTTCTACTCCGGGTCATCAGCATGTCATCCGCCTGTGGCAGCAAGCACAAAGCGCCCTTGTTGGGAAATGAAGAGCCGCCCAAGTCAAAAATCATTAAGTCTTTACTCACACCCCTAAGGTTCAGGTTGTGACATGAACGTTGGCAAAGAACCTTAAAGCTAATTATTCAGAAATGCTTCCACAGGAGAGACAAACCCATTAGTTTTACTTACAATGAAAACACTGTTCACCCCTCATCACGGTAGGCTAGATGCTGGTGAAAATGAAAGCGGGCCCCTGGCAGCTGGACTAATGTGTTTTGGTTTTTTTGCGGGGGGAACCTAGTTTACTAAATTCAATGACCTCGAACATTAGGAACAATAGATCCTGCAATGTTATAAATGCAGCTACGTATTTTGTCCTTTCTCCAACTATATCAGAACATTTAAGACACATCAAAGGGTTGCAGAATTACCTAGTAAACTGAGAATCACCCATGGTGCGAAGGCTGCATTCAAATTTGTAGCCCAATTACCAGGGCCAAACACATAGCCGTGAGACAGGCTTGTAGCTCCACTTGGCTGTACTTTGCAGTGCAAGGAAAATGTTCCAGGCCTGAAATCTGGGAACAGGCCCAATACTTCTTGAGTCAAAGGTCAGAGCACAGAGTTGTTTTCATAGCCCTGTTTCAATTCATGCCCCTTCTGGCTTGATGAATCAGTCCACACCCAAATCTCTAGCTCTTAAGGTCCAAGAATAGAACCAGAGATGTGAACCACCCTCGTTCTGGAAAAAGATAGGAATGCTGCAAAGGCGGAGGCCTTTGCTCAGGTTGCATACCTTTCCCACCAGCTCAAACAAACACAGAACCTGTCTGTTCCTGACAGCAATCTGAAAGGATAATCCAGAATTTACATACACATTATATTTTTGCTTCTCTGTGATACAGTCACCTATTACCAACAAAATAAGAAGGCACCATGAACAGCGTTAGCTGGCTTCCGGATGAACTCGCTGAAATGTAGAACCCTCAAAGCACAGACAGATTCCTGTCAATACGGAGAAGCAGGAAATACTGGGACCCCGACAGTTTCTTCCCCTCAGTTTAGCTTTGTCTAATGCCGTCACCAGTTTCTCAGTCACTTAATATTCTGAAACTTGGAGGAGCCTCTTGGACTCACTCTCCTTTTTTGTCCCCTTTGCCCCATTATTCATCCATTTCTGGGCTGTATGTCCTTGAAAAGTCTCAGGTCCTCCTTTCTTCTGTTCTCAGGTGGGGCAGGTGGTCAGTAACCACACATTTATTACAGCTCTTACTCTAGGCTTCCCTTCACCCCACCTGCTTGGCACATCCTCACGGATATCTCTGCAATGTCATGTCCTTGGAGACATCCTTCAGTGCAGACACACAGAATGGCAGCCTCCCCCCAACCCCCCACTCCCAACGTCAATCAATATCCCACTGTAATTCCAGATTCCTCCATTAGACCTTTACCTCCTGGACGGCCAGGCTGGTCTTTCTGAACCCCCACTGTTAGCCGGCACTGTGTGTAACATGGAGTGGCCAGGGAGTAAATTCACACCAAATGAACCGACACACCTTGAGGCCCACAGAACAGCTCATATCACCTTTGGATTATAAGCACTGGAACGGAGGAGTTAATGAGTGGTGGGGATGTTTTGATTTTGTACAGGTGAGAGCTTAAGAAGGGTATTTTGACGCATCAGTGCTCTGCCTGATCTTGTAAGGTCTTGAGATCCTTTGGTAGTAGGCATTAGACAGGCATGGGCAGAATAGGAACAATAGGCCTGGTATGGAATGCCACCAGAGCAGAAACCCCTGAGTACCTAGCAACGGGCAAAACTGGGAAAACGAGGACCTCACCCCCAGGATGACCTTTCATCCCCTAGCAGCCAGGAGGAAAAACAGGGCTGGAGAATAGCCTCATGCGACTCCCATATAAGCCCCTGCATGTCCACTGCCTTAAGTATTAAGCCCTCAAGACACTGAGGTTCTGACCCGCATCTAACGATCTTAGGAGCAAAGCCTCCGGTCTGCTGACCACAGACAGCCACAGAGTTCTGGTCAAACTAGAGATGAGATCTAGGCCTCAGTTGTGTTTCAGCTCCAGGCCAAAAAAAAGCAGCCAAATCAGATGAGCCACGCCACGCATGGCTGACATCCGGACCAGATGCAATGACCAATGACCCTGTGCCCTGGTCAGGAGAGACCCTGAAGGGACACATCTGGAAAGCCAATGAATATTCTATTGAGAGCCTCCTCTGAGACCTCCAGATAAAAACCCTCAAGACAAAGGGTTCTGTGCATGTTCTTCCTCTCTCTTGAGCAAGCCCTTGCTTTCCCACCCCCTTCTTTCCCCAAGGGGCAAGATGTGTCTCTCCGGAGCACACTACGTCTTTCTTCTTCTCTCCCCAGCTTTGTCCTTTCTGCACGTCTCTTTCCTGAGCTCCAGGGGCCCTTCTTTTGCTTTTGTAAGTTGTTTCCTGAGCCCACGCAGCCCAGCTGGCTCACCTTTTCTGCCTCTGTGACTTTCTAAATAAACGTTCTCTTATAAATTGAGTTCCTTGGCTCTGAATTCTTTCTTTGCTGAACTCAAGTACCAAGGTGCAGAACCGAGGTCCAGTAACATTCTGGTGCTGTTTCACTGCTCACACTTCTTAAGTGCAAAACAATGAAACACAATTATTTTATGAGAACTTTTAAGTAGTAGCACAGACTCAGAGGCATTGATGTAAAACTTTCTTAAAGTTTGCTATGCATAAATTTGAGGTTATGATGAATACCCTGTCTCATAAGAGCTCATTGACTTTTGTTTTTGGATCATGTATGCTTACTCAAAAATCAGAAACACTATAAATAAGATCACTTGAAAATATAAAAATAAAAGGGCAAGTGGTTTTGAGCAAGCACTTGAGATATCTGGGCCTCAAATTCCTCATCTGTAAAATGAGGAATTGCACAAACCAGGTAATCTCTGCATTCCCTTCAATTCTGGCATTATTTTATTCTGTATTCAAAAACGACCCTCTGCTCTTTAAATCACAAAGTATACTACTAGTTTGAGCATTTACTTGCAAGCTTTCGTAGGCCAGTGAACTTTCCTCATCTCCGGTGTTCTTCTGTGGGATCTTCATAGGGTTTGAAGCCTTTCATTTTGAAAAGGAAAAAGGGTTTTATTTGTAATACCACCCTCTTCCCAACCATTACCATCATGTCATTTTAGCAAGCCATGTGAAGACCAGAGATTTAATCTCTAGATAAAAGAAAATCCCTATGTTTAATGCATTTAGTTTAGTAGAAAAATAGAAAATTATCGCAGCCATCTCGTTTTTCTCATTCTACCGCCGACTGGTGTAAACGTTGTCACAGACTGACGACATCCACTGTCACGCTGACTCGCCCCTCGTTTCCCTCTGTGTGAGCCAGGAGGCAGAAACCCAGGGACACCAGCAAACCCACCACTTCATCATCCATAAGTATGAAATTTAAAACTTCCGCTTTGGAAGGTATATTAAATAAAAGCAAGGCTATCAGAAAGATATTTGCATTCTTTCTCCTACCTCACCATCCGTTATCCAAACTGACAGCTGTCACTGGGCAGATCTCTGACTCCGAAGGTGGGGGCTGGAACAACAGCAGCTGGCTGCACTTAAAAATGCTTATTTTCCACCAGCTTCCCTTTACAGACCCATGTCAGTACCTTACACACTCTACAATGGGACATGTATGTGGCTAACTGTGTACGTTTGATGTAATACTGATCTAATGCTCCATTTCTGCATGTTTAAATAGTCTTTGTTAGTCAAGGCTCGATGCAAATGTCTCTTCCTCCAGGAAGTCTTCCCCACTTGCCTACCCAGAAACAATCTGCCTCCTTTTCAACTTCCTCAGTATTGTTTGACTCTATCCTGTTGCACTTTCCAGTTTCTTCCATGTTTGTGTTACAATAAAATGTGTAAAATCTTATTTCCTTTACTGGATTGTAAAGTCTTGGAGTCAGGAACTGTCTTTGAACATCATGTGCAGACAGGCACAGGAACTGGGCTCTCAGTAAGTACAGGGGAGAATGAAGCAAGGGCAGGAGAAAAAAGGAGGCTGTTACATAAAGGAGCAGCCTTCCTTCAGGGAAAAGTCCTGAAGGAAAGGAAGGAAAAGTCCCTGAAATGAGTTAAAAGCCAAGGGATTAGTCTAAACAAATAAGGGGCAAATAGAGGACAAAGATAGATGGGCCTGGGATCATGTTATCTTTTGTTTTCTTCTCTTTCTTTTTTCCCATTTTTATTTTTGGACCTACTGCAGATGTCCGAATGTCACCTCCATTTGTCCCCCTCCTCCCAGGCCCTGCTCTCCCTCCCCTCTGGCCATCACCACGGTGTTGTCTGTGACCCTGGGTTACATATGTATGTTCTTCAACTGATCCCTTCACCTTCTTTCACCCAGTCCCTTCCTCCCCAGACCCCTCCGACCGCTGTCAGTCTGTGCCATGTATCCATGTCTCTGTTTCTATTTTGTTCATTTTGTTCATGAGATTCCACATGTAAGTGAGATCATATGGTATTTGTCTTTCTCTGACTGGCTTATTTCACTTAGCATAATAACCTCCAGGTCCATCCATGCTGTCACAAAAGGTATGATTCCCTTCCTTCTTATTGCCACATAGTACTCCATTGAGTAAGTAAATGTACCACAGCTTTTTTATCCAATTGTCTACTGATGGGGACTTGGGCTGTTTCCAGATCTTGGCTATTGTAAATAACGCTGCTATGAACATAGGAGTGCATATATTCTTTCAAATTGGTGTTTTGGGGTTCTAAGGATATATTCCCAGAAGTGGAATCACTGGGTCAAAAGGCAGTTCCATTTTTAATATTTCTAGGAAACATTCATACTGTTTTCCACAGTGGCTGCACCAGCCTGCATTCCCACCAATAGTATACTAAGATTTCCTTTTCTCCACAACCTCACCAGCCCTTTGTGTTTGTTGATTTATTGATGGAAAACTGTAGGACATTGAAGAAATAAATTGAGAAAAATACAAATAAGCAAAAGCATATACCATGTTCATGCATTAGAAGAATAAAATAAACATCATTAAAATGTCCATACTACCCAAAGCAATCTATAGATTCCATGCAATTCCTATTAAAATACCAATGGTGTATTTCACAGATCTAGAACAAACATTCCAACAAATTTACATGGAAACAAAAAAGACCCCAAACAGCCTCAGCAATTTTGAGAAAGAAGAACAAAGTTGGAGGGATCACAATACCTGATACTAAACTATACTACAAGACCACTGTGATCAGAACAGCCTGGCACTGGCATAAGAACAAGCATGTAGATGACTGGAACAGAACAGAGAGCCCAGAAGTAAATCCACGCCTGTATGGTCAATTAATACGTGACAAAGGAGGCAAAAACATAAAACGGAGTTAAGACATTCTCTTCAATAAATGGTGTTGGGAAAATTGGACAGAGACATGAAAAAAAAAATGAAACTAGACCACCAACTTCCACCATCACAAGAATAAACTAAAAATGGATAAAAGACCTAAATGTAAGTCATGAAACCAAAAAACTAATCTTAGAAGAAAACATAGGCAGTAAAATCTCAGACATCTTTCAAAGCAATAGTTTTGCCAATATGTCTCCTAGGGCAAGGGCAATGAAGGAAAAAATAAACAGATGGGATGACATCAAACTAAAAAGCTTCTGCATGCAAAGTAAACCATCAATAAAATGAAAAGGGAACCCACTATATAGGAGAACTTATTTGCCAGTGATACATCTGCCAAAATAACAGTGTATGTAAGGGGTTAATCTCCAAAACATATAAAGAACTTACACAGCTCAACACCAGGAAGATAAACAACCCAATTTAAAAAGGTCAAAGGATCATGTTATCTTTATGGGTGATACTTGACTTCACAGCCTGACTTTCCTTTTCTCACCTGTTGCTCAACTGGTTCACTCGCTATCCTTAAAGAAGTCAGAGCCAGGCATAGGCAATAACCACAGGCAGGCTCACATTCTAAGAAGCCAGTTTACTGTAATTCCCTTCTTAGAACGTAAGCACTATCTATCTCTCTGACAGCAATCCGATGAGTAAGTGCTGAAATTTCTCCACTGCAAGTGAGCAGATTTGGTCCTACAACTAAATCACTGAAATATCTTGTTCAACCAAATTTTTTCTTCAAGAAACCAACACTGGGGCTCACCATGCCTGAGTGTTTCTACCTAACCCAGGACACTGTCCTGACAAAATAGCCTGAGTCAGCAGGGGCAGTGGGCAGAACCTTCCGCCTCTGATTGGTGGAAAGGTCGTGTCACCCATATACTGTCTATCTGATCATCCTTCCCAACTTAGATATTATTTTCTCTGGATGTTAGGTTGGTTTCAACCATTGGGACCCATTGGTCCAGATATGGCTTCCCATGACCAGATTGTCTTCCTGAGCCAGCCCCTCAAAATGGAACCCTTCACCTTTCCACAATCCAAGGCTGCTTTTCCGTATGGTTCCTCAATCCTTGATGAACGCAATCCACCTTCCAGGTTCAGGAATCCACATGACCTTTCTACCACCCAGCCCTGGGGGCTCTTTCTTTCCTGGGCCAGCTCAGATGCCGGGATCTCCTCCAGTCTATGTGGTGAACTCCAGGGACGAAGCTAGATTTACCCCTTCATCCAAGGGTTGCCACCAAAGTCAAATTAAGTTGAAAAAACCCTCAATTACTCTTTTAGGAACTCCATTAATATGCTAGTGGTAAGTTTAGTCAACAACTTTTGTTGACTAAAGAACTTCAACCTCAACCTATAAATTTTTGAGGTACACTTTTCCAGGAAATTATGTTAATCATTTATCACATATTATAACTATACTCCCAGTCCAGAGGTTAATCTATGCAGGGTGAGATTTAATTGTAAATCCAAGTGAGTTCTATTTGCGATAACAGTGCAGTGCCTACCAGGCACTTTACACAAGAACCAACTCTTTTGTATTCCCTGTGAATCACAGGAGAAAATGAAACCAGATGAGTAAGGAACACGTTCAAGGTCCCAGGAAATGAGGGTGGAGATTAGATTTGCAAAGTTGAGAGAAAGGTTTGAGCCAAGATCCCAGGGTTGCCAGTCCTCAGTTGATGAGTCATCCCACAAAGGTGCTGATTAATAAACAGTGAGAATTGGCAATGTACAGAACAAAAATTAGGACTTGATGATAAATTCAATACAGAGAATGAAAGGGAAAATCACATTTGGATTCCATCAATATCTACTGAGCAGTTACTGTATTCCTGCTTGTATACATAGGAGCGTTCACGTGTTCACTTAATCTGGTCTTCAGAATAACCTAGCAGAGATAAGTTTTATAAGAAATACTGATGGAAATGGGCACTGTTTTTATATGTGGTGTCCCGAAATTATTCATGTGGCTGCACTGAGACACAGGTTATGCTTCTGTTGCGGTCATTTTATTGCAGTGGTGACAATGAGACTTGTAACATTTTTTGCTAGACTCAGTGAGTAAAAACTGGATATAACAAGACTTTTCAATCTTCAAAATAATTAAGGAATAATATTCTCACATAACCTGCTAAAATAACAATGTACTTGTTATTATTTAACTTCTAGGGGGAAAAAAGAAATATTGAGAGAATCGTCAAGCAGAATTTGAGTCCAGGTGTCCTAACTCCCAGTCCTGAGTCCTCTTCATGACATCATGGATCTGGAGAAGAGGCATATCCAGAAATGGCACATTTGGGAGGAGTGGCCTGCAAAGAGGAAATGTGCTGAGTTTGACTTGGGTCCCACGAATGTGAACACAGCGGAACATCGGAAGAGGGACACCCAACGGGGGACACTCTGTGCTGACCTGGCTCATGGTCTCTTTCCATCCCAGTTCATGAGAATGCAACCCTGCCATTGAGCCTGTGACCTCCAGCGTCACCTGCAGTGCGCTTCTCCTCCTGGGTCACACTGTCCTGCCATCAAAGGAAACTGCTTCGCCTGGTGCCCGCCTTCCTGTCCACGACACCCAGCCACCCGCGTCTCCAGTTCTCTCCTTCCCCTTACATCATTCACCTTTGATGTTTTGGAAATATCAGCCCCACCATCTTTTTACTTTCTTCCAATATTTTTATTAGTTTTTCTAGGGTTTTCCACCTCCCCCAATGACCCTAGACTCCTTGCTGACCATCCAAGTCCTGCTCTTATCAGCACCTTTGACCCCCTTGCGCCCAACCCCTCTGTAGCATCTTTCAGACAACACCCCAAGCCTGGCTCAGTGTTATCATCCATCCTCACACTCACTTAGTTGCCAGAGATAATTTTGTCAGCCTTGTAGAGAACAGTTACAAATCCATGATCTCCTACCTCGCCGAGGCCCTTGGCACCTCCCTCAATCCTTTCCTTCAGGGGTCCCTCTCTTTTGCCTCCTATATCACAGAGAAAAGCTGGAGATCATCCTGCACACTCTCCCCATCACCCCCCGATCTGTAACAGTATCGACACCCTCCCACAGTGGAAAATCAGCGTCCCTTCTGCCCAAGGCCAGGCCCCATCGTCCTCTGCCTGTTCAGGGCTCTCCTCCTTCATAGCAAATAGGTCATCTCTCCTCCTCTGCAGGCTCCTCTTTCAGCCTCTGAACGTGCTCCAACCCCTCCTCCTGGACCTCCCTGCCCCTGAGCCCTCGCCTGACTTATTCTCTGCTTATCCGAGCTTCTCAGAAGAGAGTCAGTCTCTGCTTCTTTGACTCACACTTGGCCCTCAGCCCCCTGCAGTCTGCCTCCCAACTAGCTATTGAAACTACGCTGCTAAGATCTTAAATGCCCTCCTAAAGGACATGCACAATTCTTATCTTCCTGGACCTCTTTGCTCTATTTGTGTTTTCAATTGTGGTAAAATACGCACCGAATAAAAGGTAGTGTTTGTAGTTCAATGGTGTTAAGTATATTCATGTTGCTGTGTAACCAACCATCTTACAGAACGGAGCCTTGGTGCCCACTGAATGGCTCCCCACGCCCCTCAGCACCGTAACTGGCATTCCGCTTTCTGTCTCTAGGAGTCTGACCACTCTGGAAACCTTCTACAAGGGAAATGATACGGTAGCCATCTTTTTGTGACTGGCGTGTTTCACCTAGCACAATGTCTTCGAGGTTCATCCATGTTGTGGCCTGTGTCAGAATTTCCTTTTTTAAGGCTGAGTAATATTTTATTGTATGTAAATACTGCATTTTGTTTATCCATTCATCTGTCGGTGGCCATTTGGGTTGCTTCCACCGTTGGCTATTGTGAACAATGCTGCTCTTTGAGACCCTGCTTTCAACTCTTTGGGACATTCACCCGGAAGCAGTATTGCCGGATATTTCCACCTGCTCAGTTTCCAGCGGTCTACAGTCTCCTTCTGTGCTCTCTGCTGCACTGTTCCCTGAGGCACTGTCCTCGTTTTCACTCCCACCTCTCTCCGTGCCCCTCCTTCTCAGTCTCCCTCAGTCGGCCCTCGGGGTCTGCTTCAGTCAAGGTCCAATCAGAAAGACAGAAACCGCTGTTTTTGTTTGTTCTCTTTTTTATATTATTGATTTGAGAGAGAGAGAGACATTATTCGTTGTTCCACTTATTGATTTGTTCATTCATTGGTTGCTCCTTCTATGTGCCCTAACCAGGGATTGAACCCACAACCTTGGTGTTTGGAGGCGATGCTTTAACCAACTGAACTACCTGGCCAGGGCAGAAACCACCTTTCAAAGAAAGGATGTTTGATGCAAAGAGTTGATTATACCAACATTGGAAAACTGAAAAAATGTGGAAGGGTAGCTCAGGTCAATAACTACAGGAAGCCATTCCCACCCCAGGGCTAGGGAACGGAGGAAGAGTAAGACCTAGGGAGCGACAGGTTCTTGGGGAGCCGGTTCCCCACTGCACAGCTGCATCTTGGACCCCCACCCCTTTACCCAGGGTGCTCAGTTGACTGATGCTGGTAGCTCTGAGGGAGGTACCTCGGCTGGTGCTGCCAGGGAATGCAGAAGGTCAAGACTGGTGCTGTGGCATCTTCTGTGACTTGAGTGACGATCTTAACAATTAGAAGCAGAAAGTCCATTCTGCCTTCTTCATGCCTTCCCATCTCTCTTAAGTGGCTCTAGTTGGCAGAAGCCCGCAGGAGTCCAGGTGATAAAGGAGACAGGGAAGCAGTTTGCAAACCTGGCCATATTCTCAAAGGGCAGAGCCCACCTGGAAGGGTGGACTTGGTGCTGAGAGACACTGAGCAAATGACCCAAACTGGACTCTGTCCTGGGTCCACTGTTCTCCCTGAACACACTCTCTGGGAGTAGTCTCAGTTTTCCAGGAGTAAACCCTCATGGCTCTGACCATGACCTACGTCTGTGACATCCACCTCCACCCATCCCATGCGGACCTCTCGCCCGAACTTCAGGTGCGCTTTTTTCTTCAGCTGCCTGCTAGAAATCTCCACCCTGGTGGCCCTTGGATTAAACAAGCTTCAAAGTGCACCTGTCATCTTTCCTTTTCAAACTACTTCTACTGCTCTGTTCTCTGTCTCAGCTGGTGGCTTCAGCTATGCCGATTAGCTAATCTGGAAGCCTGGACGTCCCCTCATTTCACTGGCTCCTTCACCTCCCCAATATCTCTCCAGTGTCCCCTCCCCTTGCTCCATCACTGCCCCACAGCCCTGACATAGGCCTTTATACAGTTCCCCTGCCTACCCCACAACCTCCTCAGTGTTCTCTTGGATTTTCTTCTTGGCCCCCTTAAACTCATACAGCTGCCCAGTGGACCTCCTCAAAAGCCGGAAATGGCCATGTCCCTCCCTTGCTTGAATAAACCCTTTAGTAGCTTCCTACTATCATTCCCTCATCTGGCCCTGCCTTTTCTCCAGGTTCATCCCTTGCCCCTCCCTACCTGTCCCCAGCTCCAGCAATTCTGAATTGCTTGAGCTATGTTACTTCTCACATTCTGTTCCCTCTGACTGGAAAACCTTTCCGTCTTCACACCCACTCTGAGTTAAACCTACTCATCCTTTAAGACTCAGGTTCGATGCCTCCCCCTCAAAATCTTCTCAACACTCAGGTAACAGACCCTCACATCACAAGGTAGGACAAGGGGCAAGGTGTGCAGAGCCATATCTCCAACCCTCAAGTCACTGGTCTCCAGGCTGCTCCACCACCACGGTCATGGCCACAGCCACCACTGGACCCCCTATAGTCCAGTCCTGCAGCCTGAACACACACCACTCTCCCCACCAATGGCACTTCTCAATCACTGTTCCTCTACCTTCTTCTAAAAGCAGCTTCTGAGATTTCCTATTTACGCCCCTCCCTCACCACCAGCATCCAATCGCCAGGCCCCTCAGAGTCTCCCTCCTCACATTCCTCAAGTCTTTCCACTTCACCCATCCCTGTGGTGCCCCGAGACCAAGCCATCCTTAACGTTCATCTAGAGGACTGCAGTAGCTCTCTCCTCACTGGCTCCTGCCCATTCTCCAACCTGTCATCTCCCTGGAGCCAAACTGAGCTTTTCTGAGTGGATGTATAATCTTGTTAACCACCTGTTTAAGAACTGTTGGATGGTTGGTCTTTGTTTTTAAGATAAAGGCTAAGTTATTCAATTACAAGTCTCTGTAAATCACCTTTTGCCTATCCCCTCTCTTTTCCCCATCTTAGCACAGATCAAACAGGCCCTGGTTAACTCCTCCTTCCTCTGAGTCACAGTCTTTCCTCACCTGGCCTGCTCTCAACTCAGCTTCGGAGCTCGGCTTCCGCGACATTTCTTTAAGAAAGCCTTCAGTGATTCCCAGGCCCCATGAGATCTCTCTGTTACACACTGTCTGGCACTTTGTGTGAAACTCTTTGTCGCACATACCACAATTATAAAACCGTGTGACTCATTTAATGCCCGTTTCTCCCGTGCAGTAGACTGTAAGCTCTGTGGAGGCAAGAACAAAGCCCCTCTGGGCACTCGTACAGTCTTAGAGCCTGGCTTAAAACTGGTACATAATAGGTCCTCGCTACTGTTTGTTGCATGAAGGTTAAATAACGTTTGTTGAATTAAAGTTAATGAGTTTCCCCACTCCCAACCCAGATCAGTTCGGTGTCTCTTCTCTACAGCCCCATAATGCATTGCAGTTCTCACCTCTGTCTTGCACTGACGTAATTGTTTGTAGAAGTGTCTGCCTCCCAAAACTCTTCACTCTTCGGTCCTTTACCCGCTGCCTCTCCACCACCCGGACATTCCTTGAGTGCACTATGCTGTGCCAGTCTCCTTCTATAAATAACCAGTGTGGCTGGGCCAGCCCTGGTGGTTCGCATTAAGATTGTGAAATGCCCTTCGGTGATCACCATAAAGAAACTTTGAATAAATAAAGAGTTTGGGAGCCTATGATTTCCCAGGCTCACTCTTTATTGATGAATTTAAAACACAAGAGTGAGTATGTCAAGTGTGGCAGGCGGATAAATGGCCCAAATGGCCAGTTACTGAAATCAACCAAGATCTCTAAAACAAAGCAGCCCCAGCGGGAGAGGCAGCCTTGGCTTTTCACCTGGCTGTGCGGCTGGTGATGTGTTTATCCAGGTAGCCACCCTTGAAGTGGATGCCACAACTTAAGTCAGGCACTTGCATTACAAAAAAGAAAAAAAAAACTGTCAGGGCTCACACCACAGGCAGAGACTATCAAACTGTTCAGTGGATCACGTTTAGGACTGGACCTTGGGGCTTGCCCTTCATTACGCAGCAGGAGGGAGAAGAGATTTCCAAGGCGAGAACAGGGATCCAGAGAAGCATTGTGCAGGGACACAGCAGGAAGCATTTCAGGAAGCAGGAGAAGGTCAGTTGGGGCAAATTTTGCTCAAAGAATAAGGAAGTTAGGGAGTGACAAAAGGTTTAAATTCCACCAACAAAGAGGAAGGTTTGCACAGCTTTAATGAGGCTGTGGAGTTGGAAGCCAAGTCGGACACGATGAGGGAGGGGTTGGTTTCACAGGGGAGAGCCGAGGTGCAGGCTCAGTGTCCCAAGGGCATGTAAACAGGGAGGTGAGTCAAGCTCTCCCTTTGGGCAGAGTGAAAAGAGCTCCAGAATATTCCTTCTCGTATTTTCTGCTCACTTCTCCTCTCTGTCCTAATAAAAACAAAATGAGCTAAGATTGTGACAGAACACTTCAATTGTCATTTTCTCGCTGTTGGCATAATGCTTTTTGAATGTAATTTCACAGCTGGCATGAAATAAAACTCTATTCTTTCCTCAAACTTACACAAAGATCACTATTGCTTTTCATGCCTATTCAGAGAATGTAAATGAAATAGAAAAATGCAAAGGCATTTTTCTTCATGAGTTAAAATACAGGGTCTGGCAGAAGTTAAGTCCTGCTTGAGTGTGGTTGGTAGGGTAATAGCATGGGTGTAATAATTTATAGTTTTAATTTGAACATTTCCCCTAAAATGTCATATGGTGTGCTTGAGTGTGATATTGCTATGTTACAGAATTACATGCTTATGATTTTATAATAAAAGATTTTGTAATAAAAAGGGCCATTATTTGTACCAGATCCTGTACATTATTCTACCAATAAAAATTATAAAATACTTTAAAAAATCCTCATGGTAAGCTTTCAAAAATGTATTCTACAGCAATTACTTCAAGAGTCAGACTGCTGTGTAAGACACTGCTTTCTTACCATGTCTAACAGTATCTGCCCCTGGCACAAGGAAAGTCACCAACAAATTCCTCTTAACAAGGAACAGAGGTAAAGAAGAGAGATTTCCTTGGAGGCTGGGAAATTTGGCCCACCTTCAGCTTGAAAGCAACCTCTGCAATGCTAATCCAGCAAACCTGGGTTTGTCAGAACGCTGAGTCACCTGGTGACAGGAAAGCCCACGTAACACTGCCCCAAGCAAAGCTCCATGAATTGAAGTGGAGCAGAATTTACTGAGAGTCACAAAAGACCCGATGCCAGAGAATGTCTCCACATAACCTTAAAATTAGAGATCTGACCAAACGTTTCAGTATCCAAAGTTGAACTCATAAAATTGTCTATAGGTAGACCTAGGTTCTTATCTGAACTTAGATAAAAACAGATGGCCTAGTACAGGGAGTAGGTGAACTTGGATTGAGAAAAACATATTTATATTCATTAATCTCTAAATGAGATTTAGCATTTTTCTTTGATCATGAACGTAGGCAACAAATCTCTAGAATTAATTGAAATCACAGATTTTTCATATTACCTCAGTGGTGGCAGAAAACTTTGAAATAGCGTTTATGCTTATCATTACTAGTTAGTGTATCTACCATTAGAATTTGATTTCATGCATTGTAAAGTAGCATGTGCATTATTATATCAGATGTTTGGGGTTTAAAAATATTTTGATAACTTCATTTCATTATAATTGGATTCGTCGGGTATTCTATGTATTCTGTTTTATGCCCTTAAAAAGCCAGCCTGTACAAAGGACTTGAACAAACACTTCTCCAAGGAGGACATACAGAGGATCCAGAGACACATGAAAAGATGCTCAATATCGCTAGCTATCAGAGAGATGCAAATTAAAACCACAATGAGATATCACTTCACACTAGTCAGAATGGCCATCATAAACAAAGCAACAAACAAGTGTTGGAGAGGTTGTGGAGAAAAGGGGGCCCTAGTGCACTGTTGGTGGGATTGCAGACTGGTACAACCCCTATGGAAAATAGTATGTAATTTTCTCAGAAAACTAAAAATGGAATTGCCTTTTGACCCAGCAATTCCACTGCTAGGATTATATCCTAAGAACGCTGAAACACCAATCCAAAAGAACCTATGCACCCCTATGTTCATAGCAGCACAATTTACAATAGCCAAGTGTTGGGAGCAACCTAAATGCCCGTCAGTAAATGAATGGATCAAAAAACTATGGTACATTTACACAGTGGAATTCTATGCAGAAAGAAAAAAGGAGCTCCTACCCTTTGGGACAGCATGGATGGAACTGGAGAGCATTGTGTTAAGTGAAATAAGCCAGGCAGTAAAAGACAAATACCATATGATCTCACCTTTAACAGGAACCTAAACAACGAAACAAAGAAACAAGCAAAATATAACCAAAGACACTGAAATAAAGAACAGACTGACAGAGGTCAGAGGGGAGAGGAGAGGGAATTTCAGGGGAATTTCAGAGGAAAAGGGGAAGGGTTTACAAGAACAAGTATAAAGGACACATGGATAAAAACTAGGGGTGGAAGGGAGGAGGGGAGGCCTGGGTGGGTGGGTTGGGATGGGAGTGAAAGATAGAAAATTGTACTGCAACAATAATTTTTTTAAAAAAGCCAGCCTGTAGTCTTTACCAGACTGTCAATGGTGTCCATTGCACAAAAAAAATGAAGAAGCTTTGATCTGGTATTTTATAAACAAAGCTCACGGTTCATCATTTCTACTTGCAGGCATAAAGATAATATGCCTTTGAATAACAGATTCTCTCTGCACCATTTGGTGCCCTTAATAAGTTGGAATCCATATATAATTTTTGAAAGGTTGTGTTGTTTAGGACTAATCATTTACTCCATGTTTGTGCAGTATCATTTTGTTTCAGGTGTAAGCAAGTAAAGATATTCTACTTCCTTTTGGATGCCTCTTAAAACAGAATGTTCCTGATTAATTGCTGTAACTGGAGCAGACTCCAAGATGGCTAAGTCCTCATGTGAACCACTGGAATTGAGTCAAACTTCCAGGGAGGCCCTAGCTGTGTAGCTGAGTTGGTTAGATTGTCGTCTCAATGTGCCAAGGTTGTGGGTTCGATCCTGGTCAGGCCACATAGAAGAATCAACCAAAGAATGCATGAATGAGTGGAACAACAATTTGATGTTTCTCTCCCGTCCTTTCTCTTTAAAACAAACAAACAAACCCACCTGGTAGGTGCTGGAGGTCCCTAGACATTCCTAAGGAAACTAATGGCCACAGAAAGCACATCTGGAAGAATTCCCAGCCCAGAGGTGCAGCTTGGTGTGCGACATGATTCACTTTGGAAAGTGCTTCAGAATGCTAGCAAGTCTAAAGTCAGACAGTATTGGGAGGAAAAGCACATTTGTGAGATTTCCTTTGTGGTCAGACCATGTCTCCTTGATGTAAAGGATCTGAAATTTTCAACCAAAGCTCTTTTTAGGATTCGGATACCTCGTGTATACCAGAGAACCTCTCATGTATTGCTCAGTAGGAAAATATGTTGGGTAATCTAAGCCAATTTTTCAACTTAGTTCCCTTAAATTACTATATCAATTACAGCTATTCTCTTGGCAGAGAAATCTTGAATACTTTATAGAAAAATGCCTTTGTATTTCCCCCGAGACAGAATCTCAGGGGTAGCTTACTCAGTCTTAGAAACATATAGTTTGAGAACTAGGGACCCTGAAGGGCCTATTAAGGGCCTATATGTTCAGTTCTGCTCAAGATAGCAGAAACTCTAGTTGGATGATCAAGGCCAAACATTCTTGGGAGTTTTTCTTCCCCAGGCATCAGCCAGAGGCTTTGCATCCATTCCATTTGGTGCAAACATTCTAGCCGGTGTCTAGTTCATAATGACACATGCAGTGAATGAATGATAAAATTATTGCTCATGGTTTAAGCATAACATTTTCAGTGTGGAAAGGAAAGAACTATTGTTTGCCTTGGCACAGGGGTTTTTTGAAGGTAAATAAAGTATCATGGGATTCCTATTATTCTATACCTATAAGCAAAAATCCATTCACAGAAGCATGAGTTCATAGCATCTAGAACTTCAGGGTTCCTCCAAGCTTCTCAAAAGTTTATGGGCATGGAACCACTGGGTATGGTAGATTCTAATGTAGTAGGTCTGGAGTTGGGATCCAAATTTCATTTTTCTAACAAGCTCCCAGGTAATGCTGAGGTGGGACAGTAAGAAGCTCGAAAATTCCTTGGCAAGTGGAGGAAGGAAACAGGCAGATGGCTGATTCAAACTGACCCCATCCAGCACACTGTGTCACCTGCCTCTTCTCTCATGAAGACCCGCTGCCTTAAGCATTAAGTGGTGTACACTCTCCCTGGAACACACCTAAGCCTCCCCCCACGCATATCTTTGCTTTCCTTTCTCCTAAGCTCTAACAGTTCCTGGACTTAAAACCAGGGGATCGGCTCACCCTGGGCCAACCCCTAGAACCTCTCTCCATGGGCCCTCCTTTTGCCTCTGTAAGTTGTTTCCTGAGTTCATGCAGCCCAGCTGACTCATGGCTTCTGCCTCTGTGACCTTCTTTCTAAAGAGCCAAGGCAGCCATACCTAAGCTCAACTCTTCCTCAAGTCTCTAAAAGGCCAAGACAGCTCTCTAAGCAGCCCGCTCAAATACTCTCTTTGAGTGTACTTTTGCTTTTCTTGCTATATAAACTTCCTCTTGCGCTAGAGTTCTTGGCTCTAAATTCTTTCTTTGCCAAACTCTTGAACCAAAGTCCAACACTGCTGCTACGGATGCCAATGTTGCTGTTCCTTGAGCCTCTCTTAAAGGCTTATAGATAACGACGGAGCCAGAACTAAGATTTAAAACGACTTAACACCGCCTTGGCTGGTGTGGCTCAGTGGTTGAGTGCTGTTTGCCTTACTCTTTCCAGGTTACCTAAAAGTCCTAGAGAAAAATCAAGTGGTACAGTAAGATCTACAAATACCAAAGTGTTAGTTTTCCCCGGGGAGTAAATGGTCTACTGTTAATAAACCTATGAAATTAACTTCTTTGTTCTTCACAAAAATTTCTAGAACTTTTCTTAAAATATTTGGTAATGAAGACATGGCTTATTATGGTATTAGTTTACACTGTTAGATAGACTGAAAAGTTATATTTATTTTAATTATATAAGGAATTGTTAGTACTTTTTGGATGTAATTATCATCATTAGCATTTCATTGTATTTCGGGAAGAACGAAAACATTATTGTTCCTTAATGATAGTACTAACCTACACCAGATGCCTTTATGTCTCACGTGCACATGAGGCTGACAGGAAGTTTGTTTCTGCAGTTTAGCACAAATGCCTCTAGATATACTGTTTCCTTTCTCCTGTATTTTTAAAGAGTTTGCATTTTTAATGACCCTAACTTATTGGAGGACGATTCCCAGTGGCACAGTCAGCATTCATTATTAATGTTTTCTATTCTCAGACAGATGGAGCGGTATAAATCTAAACATGTGATTAGCACAATCTATCTGCTTTTGCTATAGATGATGTGTCGGCCTCAAGCCAAAGATCCTACTCACTTGCACTCTCATTAGAAAGAGAATGACCTTCCACAATTCTCTGAAGCTCAATAATATGGATTTTCCTTAAGGAAACATTGTGGTGTTTAGATGGTATAAAGCTGCTCTATTTTCATGGCAATTGATATGAAAGTTTTTCCAAGTATCTTCGAGTTTGAGAAAGGTGGGTGAATGTGTGCCCATTGGAGCTAACTGGCATACACACCACTTTAAACTCTGCTCATTGAAGAGTTTTACAGGGAAGTCACGTGGCCAGGTGTGTGCTAGCAGCATTCCATTTAAGGATCCTCCCACTTCACAAGTGAACCAGCCAAAATGTAGACAAAACCTGAGATAGCAGCCTCAACTCTCAACAATGCAGGACTCACACAAACTGACCCATACTGACATCCTTCCCCAGAGCTACCAGCATTAGTCAGTAAAGTAATTAGGTTTAAGGGGGAGTGGGTGGGTAAAAAAGAGGCACAAGGAATTTTTTGTATCTCCCTCTGGACAATGACTACACAGGTGTGTGCGTATGTAAAACTTCATCAAGCCAAATGAGGTACTTTGCACACCTCACTGGATGAATTCATCCATCCCAATCAATTTATAAAATAAATCATTTGCATTGTGCATTGCTAGTGTTTTTGTTGTTTTGTTTTGTTTCTTTTTGACTGAATGGCCCTGAAACAGTTTTAGATCCAATGACTTCCTTATAGGCTTCTTCCTCGATGCCCTCTTTTGGACCGGCTCAGAAAAAAGGGGGACCATTCTTGGCTGCCTAGAATACATAATAGCTCTCCAGGCCATGCAGACAATACAAACAATGCTGAGCCAGAAAGAAGACACAAGCTCTTCCTGAAAGGATGAACTACAAGGAAGGGATCACGTTAAACAAGGTGTCAGGTCCAAGTCAACAGAAAACTGGGGCAGGAGGAGAAAGAGGCATCAGGTTTGGTCACTGAACCAATCAGACTGACCACCAAAGTGACTAAGAATAAAGTGAATGGGGTGGATCAGCCAAATAGCAGTGTCTGCCCCCTTGACATTAACAGACACTTCATTTAAGGAATGAATTGACCTCAATTTCACCAAAATAAATCCCATCCACCATAGCTCTCTACAACCCTTCAAGCTGGAATTATTCTAATGTAGGACAAACTTTCAAAGGCAAAATACTTTTACCTCTATTAATGAAGCATGTATAGTGTAGTATTTGAAGTTTCCTTCACTTGGCCTGCTGCATCTTGACAATTTCTAGCCTGCAAGGTTATTGTAGGTCACGCTTATTTATAGTCCCTCTTTTCCTGCAGCAGTTATAGCGGCCATACCTATCATTTATCATCCAATTACAGTGTCCACCAACATGCCCTGCCCTTCCATCTCAGCCCAGCAGTGTTGCTTCAGATTTTACATAATTGTCAAAGTGTTTAGGAGGGGGCAATTCACTTTTCTCTACCTCCACTCAATTTTATCTTATATTTCCATCACTTTCAATCTTCTTATTCCATTTACTTTACCTCTTTTATCCTTCACATGTTTATGTTTAAATTATCACCATCTTTAAGAGTATACAAACTTGATTAAATAATTTTTGGTGATAATATTTTTCTGAAAAAAAAAATAGCAAAGAAATAGCCTCCAATATCACAACCGTGGGTGGGTATAGATGTATTATACTGGGTTGGCCAAAAAGTCTGTTCAGTTTTTCCATAAAATGAAACACATTTTTCGCCCTGGCTGGTGTGGCTCCGTGGATTGAGTGCCAGGTTGCAAACCAAAGGGTCACTGGTCTGATTTCCAGTCAGGGCACATGCCTGGGTTGCAGGCTGTGTTCCCAGTGGGGGATGTGTGAGAGGCAACCACACGCTAATGTTTCTCTCCCTCTCTTTCTCCTTCCCTTCCCCTCTCTCTAAAAATAAATAAATAAAATCTTTAAAAAAAAGAGACAGTTTTCATTTTCACCAATAACTTTATTGATCTGGATATTTTGAGTATGTTGGCTATTTCCCACTATTGGCTCCTAGTGGGTAGAGGCCAGGGGTGCAGCTAAACATCTTCCAACACATAAGACAGCCCCACAGCAAATAATTATTTGGCCAAAATGTCAATAGTACCAAGAAACTTCACAAACCACTCTTGACACATTAGATCAGTCACAGCACAGTCTCCATACACTGCACAAATCTTTCTGTGTTTCGGGTACATTTTTACCTCTCTTGAAATACTCAAGCATAATACACCAATGATGTCGCGTTTCTTCCATCTTCAATATTAAAATGGCTGCACAAAAATCCACCAATTTTGATATTTTTAAATACACGCTGATATAACAGCTGTCACATATAATCTAACAAAATTGTTTCAAATGAAGTTAATGACAACTAAGCACTACTAGACCATCATCCAGAAAACACTAAGCAAACTTTCTTCAACCAAATGTTGTTACAGTCCCTGCTTCTTTGAAGATGACAATTTAGTGTTCTATTGCTTTCCTGAGAGAGACCACTGAATACCTATTCATGGTGGCTGTGATGCTAGGGATCATTAGTAAATTCCCTGCCAGCAGTAACTGTGCCAGCAACAGTGGAGGCTGGCGAAGGATTATGCAGAAGAGCAATCCTAGACATACAAAAATAGCTCAGGAACAGAAAGCGTTCCTAAAGGGCGGAAGCCTCGCATTTCCGGGGTCCTCCCTCTTCTGCCCCTCCATTCCCTAACCTTATCCAGCTGCCAAATCTCTCCGCCATCCTCTCCCAACCTCTACTGGCTGTCCAGGATGGTCCCAAACTCCCAGCCTTACCCCAGCTAGGCTGGGAGACTGGTACCCGCCGCCGCCTTCTCTCCGGCCCCACCCGCGCCTGCGCAGAACTTCTCGCGCGAATGTGCAGCCATCATCAGCGACAACCCCTCCAGTCCCAGGGATGCGAGGTCCGCTGTAAGCCAACCCTGGTTCTACGTGACCCCTCTCACATTCCTGGGGATCGCGTCCACACGGGCGCGCGTGGCTCTGGAAACAGTAACTTGAACGATCTGGACGGAGAAAAGGTCTGCGATGCAGGAATAGAACGCACGAGCTGGAAGCTCAGAGGTGGAGCCCCGCCCCTCAGCGCCAACTTCCTGCCTCCGTATTGGCCCGCGTGCCCGTCAGTCTCCGCCCCTGGGCCCTGCCGGGCTTCCTCGCGACCCCTCTGCCCTCGGATCCCACCCTCGCACTACGTTGCTTCACTGCCTGTGTCGCCGGTGACTGGCTGCTCCTGCTAGTCCGATCCTGAGCTGGCACTGGCTCCGAGAAGCTCCAACAAGGGGAGGGCCGGGCCGGACGGGAGCTGGTCATTGCCTGGTAGAGCGGCAGGTCCTCGGCTTCTTTGTCAGCAGCACCACCTGTCGCGGAGTGAGACTTGGGGTAAGGCTTCTTGCAGCGGGGCCCGAGCGGGAACCCCGGAAAGAGAGCGGGCGTCGGCCTTCTGCCACTTGGCCCGGGGCACCCAACGCAGACCTGCTGCCGGAGTCCGCGTGTGCAGCCGGGCAGCTCCTCGCTTGATGGATGCGGCGACGGAGTGTAGGGAAGGGGCTCATTAAGGGCGGGGAGCTGGACATGTCACGGAACCCCATTTCGATCGTTCGAGGCTCTACCCCGGCGTCCAGTTTGGGGCGCGACTCCTCCGTTTGTCCTCTGGCTTGTCTCAGAGCGACCCCTTTCCAGTCCCGGATGGAGGCCCTTGGCCTCCGAAATGCGAGCATCTCTTCTTTCCCCCTTTCCCCTGCCCTTTACAGACCGATTTTGTGGCTCCAAACCCCTTTGGCAAATAGATCTCTTTTTCTGCAGGGATGAATTGATCATGAGAGGCATTTGATGTATTTGTGTTCGTTCTCGCTTAAAAGAAGTTTGTTGCAGGCCAGAAAGTTCTAAGATTGGAACGGTTCTGCCCTTTCATATGAAATGGTATCTATGGACCAGGATTGGCAGGTGTTTGACGCTGATGGTAACCATCCATCTCTGTTTGTGTGTTGTCGCATTCGAGGCCTTGAATTTGACTTTTTTTCTTGGTTCCGAAGATAATTCTAGAAAATCTGTATTGCCCTTTGATGAGAAGCTTATTAAAATATTAAATCTCAGCAGAAGTGCCTTCTTATGGAAATTATTTCATGTCCGATTTATACCTTCCTAATACTTGGGACAGTCACTTTTAAGCAAAGCATTTAACAGCATTGTTACTTCTAGTGTTGCAGTTGATGGTGATAACAATTAGAAGCACATATTGTTAATTATGGGCCAGGCACTGTTCAATGCATAAATTGTCTCCAAGTTATGCTTGGGGATAGTACTGTTATTCTGTCCAGTTTACGAATGAAACTAAAGCTTAGAAAGGTTAAGTGACTTGTCCAAGATCACAGGTTTTAAATGGCAAAGCCTGCATTCAGACCCAGCAGTCTAAATAGCCCTAGCCCCCTCTTAACCCCGTAAAGCTAATAGCAATGTTGTACTCATAAGTTTTGCTCTTTAGTTGCCATTCTGGAAGTTAGAGAAAACATTCATATATATATATATATATAGTTTCATACACACACACACACACACACTAGTTATAGTAGTTACACAAAAGGTAGATAGACATTATTTATTGTGTAACTACTTGAGTTTCATGTTGCTATGTTACATGGTTTGCAGGAATACAGGAAAAAAAACAGTTTATATCTTCTAATACTGGACATTTAAGTAATCAGTGAGCTTTGATTTGTGGCCTGTATCTGACAGTTTTCTGGTAGTTACAAAGACTTCAGAGTTAGACATAAAGACCAGAAATGTTGATAGAACCTTTGTCATGCGTTAGTAGGAAATGTTGGGCCGTGCTTTCATAGAAGTTCTTCATTCTTTTGAGAATTAAAACATATTTTTGCTCAATAGTTATTCCTGAGAAAGAACTGCTTATGGATTTCACCCTTAGAAGGTGTTTATGTATAATGTCTTTGTCTTTTTAAATATTTGTTATGAAAGCACATTAACATTCATAAAGAAAATGTCATTTATAATTTGATAATTTCTTTTGTAAATTAACTCCTATTATATAAACTAAAATCAACTCTAATTTATGTTGCTGAATTTCAGAAAAACTTAACAGCCATAGTTTAAAACATAATTAACACTAAAACCTATAGTTTGTTTACTAAGGATCAATGTTGGAGGAATAAATTGATACTAAATATAAAAATTACATTTGATTTTTATAAAAAGGTAAATACTAAGCTGACTTTTTAATTTGAAAGTCACTATTTTGATTATATGACTGTATATTATACCTCCTTTCAACAATATGTACAGATTTCAAAAGTAATAAAAAACATCGATTCTGCAGATATTGTTTAAGATGACATTTGATGGTTCCTGGATCGGTATGTCATCCAAATTCTTATTCTTGACTTAGAGATTTTATTTGAAATAGTTTGAATAAATCCTCATAGCCTCCTAATAAGTATTTTGCATTAAAAGATGTTGATGCAGAAAGTAACAGGCATTTGAATGCACTTCTGACCACCTTAGTCTATTACTAATAACAATAATGCTTAGATAACATTTATAGAGCACTTAGGGCACACTGTATTAAGTATTTTACATAGATAATCTAGTTTAAATCTTAAAAAAGCCGTAGTTAATTGGTTCTGGTGTTTATCATTCTCAGCTGAGTGATGAGATTGTGACTGACTGATTTACTCAAGCTCACTGAGCTAGCAGTGGCAAAGCCAGGATTTAAATCCAGCAGTCTGATTCCGTAGCTTGCTTTTAATGATTGTGCTAGACTGCCTGGATATGGATTTTATTGAGTGAATCTTCAAGTCAAGTAGTCAGGCTTCCTGTGATGATGACAAAGCTGTAAGCAGGGGTGTCCAACCTGCAGCTCATGGGCTGCATGCAGCCCAGGATCACTGTGAATGCAGCCAACACAAAATCGTAAATTTCCTTAAAACATTATGAGATTTTTTTGTGACTATGTGTCACAATATATTTAATGTGTGGCCCAAGACAACTCTTCTTCTTCCAGTGTGGCCTAGAGACACCAGAAATATGGACACCCCTGCAAGGCTTGAGGCTTCATATGTATCATCGGCACTACACACCAACTATGCAAAAGAGTTCCCCCTCTCCTGTTTTACTGATGAGAAAAATGAGACTTCTGAGTCAGTAGTGCGCAGATTTTTGGACTTCATGGACAAGTTAAAAGAAAAAAGTCGGTATATAGGGAGCCATTGGGACCAGACATTAAGATCGCTAACTTAATTCTGTTAAAGGTTAAGGACTTTTTAAAAAACAGCTAACAACTTACCACTCCCATCATTTTGTAAAAGAAAGGACATTTTTACCACCCCAAAAATAGGAACATCATGATTACAACATGAAAACAAAGGCAGATTTAGTCTTATGAAAAACTATATTCTATTGACCTAGTTTTTCTCATTTGGTCACAGACCAGTAAAACATGTGACCAGACGCACACCAGTTCAGAAAGTGTTTGGGAATGCCTGGGTGGCACAGCTGATTCCAGACTGGCAGTTACCTGAGTCCAGATTCGAATTCAGGTTTTTCTGACTGCAGAGTTCGTGCTCATTGGGACAGTTCATGACCTCTGTCTAAGTTTGCTGTCCAGTGCATTGACCTTCTCCCTTCACCCTCAGGTAGGGGGCCAGGGAGAGTAGCCTCCCGCAGACAGCGGCCTAGCAGAGTCAGTCCCAGTCTCATTCATAAATAGCACCTGGAGAGCAAGTTCTGCTGCTTCCCAGGTCAAGGCACCAGGAGTCACCCATGGGGGGAGAAACTACAGGTATGTCTCAATATCCAAGAAACGCTCAAGGAAGCAGCTAGACTTTACTTACTCAAAATTAGAAGCCCCGCCTTCTTTTGTTTCTTGTGCTTACATCATTTATTTTCACAGTTCTTTTTACATCATGTATCTGTGTAACATAAGGAATTAGGCATAGTTTCCTGCCTTCCCCGCCACCCCATTTTATCTTTTATCTTATTGCCTCCATCTAGTCTTAAGCTTGTCTGTCTCAGTTGTTGGTTCTGATTTTGGCAGGGATTGGCTTTTGCCTTAAGTTATTTGTTTTTGGTTATGCCTGCTTGTTTTAAAGACACTTAAAATTACAGTTGATCCTGCCGTGGCTGGGTGGTTCAGTTGGGGTGTTGTTCCATACACCAAAAAGGTGGCAAGTTCAATGCCGGTGAGGGCACATGCCTAGATGGTGGGTTCAATCCCTGGTCATGGTGCTTATGAGAGGCAACCGATAGGTAGATATTTCTCTCTCACATTGATGTCTGTCTGTCTGTCTCTCCTCCCTCCCTCTCTCTCCCTTCCTCTCTAAAAATCAGTGAACATATCCTCTGGTGAGGATAAAAAGTAGTAATAATTTTTAAAAATTATAGTTGACCCTTGAATGACTTGGGGGGGGTGGACCACCCACACAGCTGAGTATCCATGTATAACTTAAGTGGGACTTCACAGAAGCAGGTTTTCAACCACAAGTCAAAAATAACAGTTGACCCTTGCTTGAACAACTCAGGTTTGAACTGAGTGGGTCCAGTTATAAAAGCCATCATGGATTTAGATGAGTTTGTTCAAGCATCGTATGTACTTTTATATTTTATTTTACTTTCTGTCACTTCCTAATAATGTAGTAATTTGAGTGATATAACAGTGCTCTTTAAGTCTTTAATTCTATTACTGTTTTGCATATATTCTTTCATTCGATTATTACAATTTGAGGTAGATTTGACAGGTAGGGTTGTCTTTATTTTATAGGCTAAACTCAGTATTCGATAGAAACAAAATATTAAGCAAAGCTGAAAATGGGAGATATCTCAGAATGTTGATGTAATTTAACTACTTAAATTCTCCCTACCCACCAGATGTGGGTGTTTTCCCCACATCTAATAACTCTTTAATTCTCAGCAGACACTGACAGGGTGTGCTACAATTTAACTTAATTCCGACACTGTCTATCTGGAGATAGCTTCAGATTCTACAGGTTAAGAGCTCAGTCCCAAGAGATTCCCCCACTTCAGACGCCAGTTGCAAGTCCCCTCTTGTGATCTATTCTTCCGACCTACCAGCTCTAAGTCAGGGCTTCCCACCACACCCTCCTCAGGTTGGATAATTTGCTAAAATGGCTTCCAGAATGCCGGGTTACACTTTACTTATGTTACCAGTTTATTATAAAAGAACAACTGTTAATCTAAAACTAAAAGGCCGTTTTAAAACAGCCCCTAGAATTATAAATGAAAACATTATATCAGGACATTTTGGATTTGCAAATTGTATATAATTTCTGAAACATTTATTGTAATCACAGTAATTTCCCCTTAGGGAGAGGGAGAGGGGGAGAGAGAGATCTCTTTTGAAGTGGGGCAGGAGTTAAGAAAAAGACTCTTTAATTTTGGAATTTGTTGAACATACAAAAGTTTTAGGAAACTTGGTCAAGTAGCATCAGAGGTTACTGTGAAACGGTACTTAGTTATCATGGTGACAAAGACTTCACTGGTGAATACAGAAAGTTAAATAGTTGTAAGCAGTTTTCTCTTTTAATTTTAAGACTTGGTTTACCTAAGCAATCAAAGGTCTGATGGTAAAGAGCACAGGAAATCATTTTTATAAAACAAAGTTTTTGCTTTCTCTTTATAGTCTCTTATTAATAGCGTACCAGTTGTACGGGAAGACTTTGTCCTTTTTAGCAGATGAAATAATATTGAGGTTTAATTTTATGTGTTATAAAATAGTAGGTCAGAGTCCTGAGGGGTCTGCTGCATTGGCCAAGATGATGGCAGGAGGAAGTTCTTAACACTGAGCATGGGAAAAGCTAGCAAGATGTTTGGATAGCCCCCTCCACCTCACCGGGTTACCAGATGGGGGTGGAACCGGGGGAGGCAGGCACAGGCACCACAGCAGTGAAAATGATGTGTGGGGGGTGGCGAGGAGGGAAGGAGAAACATCATTCGGTTGCCTCCTGTATGCACCCCAATCGGGAATCAACCCGCAGCCTTTTTGGTGAACAGGATGACATTCCAGCCAAGCTGAGCCCCTCGACCAGGGCGACTCGACTGGGAAAAATTCCTAGTATTTTTAACTGGCGATTCAATATAGAAATTTTTAACTCTCAAAAGTCTCAATTTCTGTTGAAAAGTAAGTAATTATAAACTGTTATATCAGAATTTTTTTAGATTGGCAAATTAATACATTTTAGAAACTCTAAAAACATGGGTTCTTTTACTGCAAATATGTCTCATAATTTTCAGAAACATATTCCCTTTTTAACAATACAGTCTTTCAATCTAAATTTATCTTTTAGATTTTCTAAGAAGCCAAAAAGTAGGTAGACTTCATTGCACAATTAATGTTTCGGTACTTTATTTTATTTGGAAATGATCTAAAGATTCAGTAAGTTTCCATTGTTCAATTTAGCCAGTAAACTTGAAAGTCTCAAGTCACCAAAAAATTCTAGGAAACTAGTTCTGAGCACCAACATTTATTTGAGACCCAAAAGAAAGTATAGCTGCATTACCAAGGCTTTGACTGAAACGTTATCACAAGTAAAATCTGATGGCCAGTCATTGGCTTTAAGAGCTCACTCTGAGATTCCTTATGAAAGGGTCCAGAAAGCAGTTTTAGGAAGAGATTACTGTATTTTGCTGTGTATAATGTGCACTTTTTTGCCCAAATTTTTGAGGGAAAAATAAGGATGCGTATTATATGTAGGTATAATGATTACATGCCATGGGTATAATAATCCTGTGTATAATGCACACAAAACCTTGGGTGTGCATTATACACAGGAGTGCAACATACACAGCAAAATATGGTATATGGTCGATCACAATTTTTGCTGCACTTACATTAACTATTTAAGCCAAGTTTAATGTATGCAAATTAGTTTTATTGTGGTTATCATTGCTAAAAAATGGGGGTACTTGCAGAAAGAAAAATTATGTTTGTACCTTTGTAGACACTAGTTTCTAATCCCGTTGATTATCTTTGAGGTTGTGTTATATGCCTGTAAACTGGGCTGGATCCTGAATTCTGGTTTCATCTGGCTACAATGTGGCTCCAAAGTGCACTCCAGAGAGTGGGAGTTATTCTGCTCCTAGTAACCATCCTGGCACTCTGCATTCCCTCAAAGGCTTTAATGCATGTTCTCAGAGGCTCACCACCCAGCAGATGATCTTTCTAAGACTGTAGCATCAGAAAAGGATTGGAGAGAATGACTAACATAAAAATCATGAACCTGAAGTCATGAGTGCGACCATGGATGTCAGACTCATTTTCACCAGGGGCTACATCAGCCTCGAGGTTGCTTTTAAAGGGCCGAATGTAATTTTAGGACTGTATACATGTAACTACTCCTTAACTAGGGGCAAGTTGCTTGGCGCTGCTGCCGGGTAGAAACAAGGTGTCGGGCTCGGTAAAACAAGGTGGAGGTCCGGATTTGGCCTGCGGGCCTTGTGTTTGCCACCTGTGCTAGAGAGTCAGCAAAAAAAGAAACACACACGCACACAGAGGACCAGTAAAAGCTTTGAGAACTCTGAGTGGTCACTGAGAATGGTGCAAATGCCTTAAATTTTTAAAAAATATATTTTATTGATTATGCTATTACAGTTG
>PVIA01008198.1:56406-74689 GCA_004024845.1 Tonatia bakeri
CTTCTCTCCCCCTCCCACTCCCCTGTTGCTAACCCTCCATGTGATCTCCATTTCTGTGGTTCTGTTCCTGTTCTAGTTGTTTGATTAGTTTGCTTTTGTTTTTGTTTTAGGTGTGGTTGTTAATGATTGTGAGTTTGCTGTCATTTTACTGTTCATATTTTTTATCTTCTTTTTCTTAGATAAATCCCTTTAACATTTCATATCATAAGGGCTTGGTGATGATGAACTCCTTTAACTTGACCTTATCTGACAAGCACTTTTTCTGTCCTTCCATTATAAATGAAAGCTTTGCTGGATAGAGCAATCTTGGATGTAGGTTCTCACCTCTCATGCCTTCAAATACTTCTTTTCAGCCCCTTCTTGCCTGTAAGGTTTCTTTTGAGAAATCAGCTACAGTCCGATGGGAACTCCTTTGTCGGTAACTGTCCCCTTATCTCTTGCTGCTTCTAGGATTCTCTCTTTCATTTTCATCTTGGGTAATGTAATTATGATGTGCCTTGGTGTGTTCCTCCTTGGGTCCAACTTCTTTGGGACTCTCTGAGCTTCCTGGACTTCCTGGAAGTCCATTTCCTTTGCCAGAATGGGGAAGTTCTCCTTTATTATTTGTTCAGATAACTTTTCCACTTGTTGCTCTTCCTCTTCCCCTTCTGGTACCCCTATAATTTGGATGTTGGAACGTTTAAAGATGTCCTGGAGGTTCCTAGGCCTCTCCTCATTTTTTTGAATTCTTGTTACTTCATTCTTTTCTGATTGGATGTTTCTTTCTTCCTTCTGGTCCACACTGTTGATTTGAGTCCCAGTCTCCTTCCCATCACTATTGGTTCCCTGTGCATTTTCCTTTATTTTAGTTAGCATAGCCTTCAGTTTTTCATCTAATTTGTGACCAAATTCAACCAATTCTGTGAGTATCCTGATTACCAGTGCTTTGAACTATGCATCTGATAGGTTGGCTACCTCTTCATCACTTAGTTGTATTTTTTCTGGAGCTTTGATCTGTTCTTCCATTTGGACCTTTTTTTTTTTTTTTTTTTTTTTTTTTTTTTTTTTGGTCTTGTCTTGCCTGTTGTGTATGAGGGGCGAAGCCTTAGGTATTCACCAGGCCGGGGCAACCCACGTAGCTGGATTGTGATGCTGTATGTGGGGGCAGGGTGCGAGAGGGAACAATGGTGCTTGCTCTGCTCTCTGTCAGATTTCAGTCACTTCCCCCTCTTCCCACAAGCAAACTGGGCCCTTCTGGTGCTGAGTCCCTTGTGGGTGGGCTTGTGCTCGTTCTAGGACCCTGTGGGTCTCTCCAACAAACTCTCCTGTGAGGCTGGGAGTATCTCCTGGCACCTCAACCCCCACAGGTGTTTTCAGTCAGTGGTTTGAGGCTTTATTTCCCCGAGCTGGGCCCTGGGTCGTGTAGTCCATCCCGCTCCCCAGTTTTCCTCCCAGTTTATCTGGGCTTGAATGTGGGACCGCCCAGTCCGCAGTGCTGCCTTGCTGGCTAGCTGCAGCCTTGTGTGTCCCACTCCACAATCTGTCACCTCGCTGAGTCTGCCAATCGACACCTTGCCATGAGTCCTCTCTGCCCGGCCACACATGTCCACCCCTCCTACCGGTCTGGATGAATGTTTCTTCTTTAACTCCTTGGTGGTTGAACTTCCATACAGTTCAATTTTCTGTCAGTTCTGGTTGTTTTTGTTTTTAAATTGTTGTTGTCTTTCTTTTGGTTGTACAAGGAGCAAAGTGTGCCTACTTATGCCTCCATCTTGGCTGGAAGTCTCCAAATGCCTTAAATTGTAATCACATTTCCCAGGTTGAGACTCTGATCAGAATGGGAGAAATTGTTAAAAAACATAAACCAAGAGACCCTTACACAAACAAAGTGACTACATTCACTGGCCCCCCAGGACAACAAACTAATATTTAATTGCAGTTTTAGTCTTTCCTGGGAACGTGACTTCTAATCAGTCAATTAGCATTAGCGAGGTGGTCTGCATGATAGACTTCCTGCCCTTTCCCCAAAGGAAGGTGACCTTGCCTAAGACAATCCTTTCTTTTCTTATTTAGATTATATTTATTCATTTTTAGAGGGGGTGGCAAGGGAAAAGGAGAGGGAGAGAATCACTCATGGAATAGAGAAACACCCATCAGTTGCCTGTCGTGCGCACCCAACCTGAATGAACCCACGAGGAAGGCACGTGCCCTGAACTCGGAATTGAACTGGCAACCTTTCACTTTGAGGAACAGTGCCCAACGCGCTGAGCCACACCAGTCAGGGCCCTTTCTCTACCACTTCCTTGTCCCACACCCTTTCTGCCTTAAATTCCCCCCATGCCCCACTGCTTTGTACAGCTCCTCAGAACCCTTCTGGTTGCTGGCTGAGATGCTGCCTGATTATCGAAGCAATTACTGAAGCCATTCAGAATCTTCAAATTTACTCTGTTGAATTTTTGTTATTTTTAGCATGTCCTTCATGACATTAACGTTTTTTGAAGAAAGGCAGTTATTTTGTGGTATGTGTCATGACTCTTTTATTGTTACCATTGAAATAATATTTGACAAACAACATTGTGTAAATATAAGGTATGCTACCTGTTAATTTAATACATTTATATATTATAATATGATTACAATTATAGCAATAATTAGTACCTCTGTCACATTGCATAAATACCATTTCATTTTAATGGTTGGAATAATTAAATTCTAGTCTCTTAGCAAGTTTGATGATCGCAATACAATATTGTTGTCTGTATTCACCATACTGGGCATTAGCTCTGTACCACTGGTTTACTGCTTGATGCAAGTTCATACCCTTAAACTGCATCTGACCTATTATTTGTCACCCCTCTGTCCCCATCTCTTGTGATTCTTTGTGTGCTTATGATTACTTGTTTTTGTGGCCATATTTGGGTACCACATTTATATGAAATATCCAGCATGGTTACACCCATAAAAACAGAAAGAAGGTTGGTGGTCATGGGTGCTGGGGGAGGGAGAAAAACTTTTTAGTGGGTATGGTATGTACTCCTGGGATGATGAAAATGTTTTGGAACTACGTAGAGGTGGTCGTTGCGTAACTGTGCATACTGGGCTTTGTTGCCCTTCTATATGACCTGACAATTTGTGTTAAAGGAAACAGGTTTTTATTAACAGGGTTCCAACCTTCACGGGGCTGAGAGCACTCCTGCTCAGAGCCCTTCTCTCCCACGAGACCCAGAGCTTCCCTTGCTCCCCAAAAGTCTACAAACTGAAACCAGGCCCAGAAGTTCCCCATTTCCTTATCTGTCTTTAAGCCGGTCATGCAGACAGATCCCCACCCTCTCTGGCACATGCACTTGTGGGTTTCAGAGTCCACATCCTCTCTCAGCAGCTCTTTCAGGACCTGGGTGTGCTGCTCCCAGTCTTCATGTAGTAGTGCAAAAACCATATGCCCTGATAGTGCCCCAGAGGCTGGGGCCCAGGGAGGCACGTGTCCCAGCATGGGACCCTGCCTTCAGGGGTGGGCTTCCATCTATGCGGGATCTAAGCCCCTGGTGGGCCCAGCATCTGCCTGGTCTGCTCTGCTCTGAGCTACCCCATTACACTTGCAGAGCGTTACAGATTTTCTAGATCCCTCTGAACTCTTCACTTCAAAATGGTTATTTTTATGTTATATGAATTTCACCTAACAATTAACTTAGGAAAACCCCAGTATTTAAATGGCTTTGCTTGCTGCACCCCCATATACAGACCAAAGATTTCTCAGCAGATAGAAATTCCATTAAAAAACTTATCGCGCTGAGCCCTGGCTGGCGTAGCTCAGTGGATTGAGCGTGGGCTGCGGACCAAAGCATCGCAGGTTCGATTCCCAGTCAGGGCACATGCCTGGGTTGCAGGCCACAGCCCCCAGCAACCACACATTGATGTTTCTCTCTCTCTTTCTCCCTCCCTTCCCTCTCTAAAATAAATAAATAAAATCTTTAAAAAAAAAATAACATCGCGCTGTGGCTGGTGTAGCTCAGTGAATTGAGTGCCAGCTTGCGTGAACTGAAGGGTTCCTGGTTCGATTCCCAGTCAGGGCACATGCCTGGGTTGCAGGCCAGGTCTGCAGTTGCAGGTGTGGGAGAGGCAACCACACATTGATGTTTCTCCCCCTCTCTTTCTCCTTTCCTTCCCCTCTCTCTAAAAATGAATAAAATCTTTAAATGTAAACTTACTGTATGACAATTACAATGATTTCTAAGGAATTGCAGATTGATTTTTGATGGGAGAATTGATATGACAAAAAACCTATTATATTCCCATCAGTGAATATGTAAGGTTTAGTGTATTATGTGCAGTTTTCCATTTTGAAAAATTCCCATGTTTGGGATGGATGTGAAAAGACAAAAATATGTTTTCTATCAAGTTTGAATGATTTTTTAAATACTAAACAACAAGTTTTCTAAAAACAGGAAAACTTTAGTACATTACATTTGAACATGAACTATAGCATGTTAAAATTCTAAGTCTAGGGAAGAATCTAGACTTAGATTCTGTCTCCCTGTGCATGGGCAGATTCTAGGTTTTCCTGTTGTTTCCTTTGCCAGCTTCAAGCTGGACTCCCACAGTCACTTACCCGGAACTCAGTCACTCTTTACTGGACATTAGCTTTCTCGATTCCTTTCCCTACTGGTGGGAGGTACACACCCTGCCACACTCGTGCGGGTTGGCTAAAGAGAAGTGTTCCTTCGGCGCGCTGCAGCAGAGACCTCCGAGCGGCAGTGGCGATGACCAAGGACCTAGAGTCTTGTCAGGAAAAGTCGGTCTTTGCCTTTGCTTTGTCGTCACCCTCCAGCCACCATCACAGTCTGCAGAAACACAGATGTGCTCTGAAAAGATTTCTCTCGTGTGTGAAGTGAAGCTCCCTAAATCTGCTTTTGGAAGCTGACACCAATGCGCATGCAGTTCTCTCATCATGGGGTTTCTTGGCTTCGCTCTTCCCAGGCGAGAGGGAAGATGCTATCCCGGCTGAGAGCAGTTGCCACCCCCTGTGCTCTGGTGCGCCGCCGCGTCCACACGAAGGAGAAGGGCAAGCCGCTGATGCTGAACCCACGCACGAACAAGGTTAGTGACATTACGGCCAGCACGCCTTTTCTCTTGCCCTGGTAGTGGTTTGGTTTGATGTATTCTAGACCGATGAAGTGAACTTTTCTGTTTTGTGGCTTTATACTGAAACTATGCACTGGTATTTGCTTTTTCTGCACGAACTTTTCACTTTTCTCCATATGGCGAGAGTCATGGCTGCTTTATACCTCTCAAATTTCACCCCTCACAATCATCTGCCACCAGGAAAGGACTGGCTGTATTTCCTAGTTCTAGCTCAGGAAAATCCACAGGATAGCGGCCTGGCCAGGACTTCTGGCCCGGTGTGGAGTATTTCCATTCACCTTGCTCAGATCAGCTGCTTATCGCGGACCAGTCTGTTGGGCCCTTGGAAGATGCGGTCAAAAGTGTAAAATGGCATTTAATCTGAGGCCCACCCCACCTCTGCACAGCTTTTTGGACACAAATCAATACATGCAGTTAACTGTGCCCATTAATCACACTACTACTTCAGAAGAGAGAGACCTCTGACCCTTTTTGCAGTCTTGGGGCGAAAGCGATGGACAACACTGAGATCTACCTGTGCCTTTATTCCTTGTCTGCACTGGGTTCAGTGGGCTGTCCATCTGTGTTCTTCAGGACCAGCAGTAAGGAAACACAATTCTGGAAAGAGATTTCTTACAGGAAGCTTGCAAGAGGATACACAGGTTTATTGCAATATATGAAGTTTACCTTTTGAGAATGGTGCATTCAGATTAAGGTGTAGTTTATTTTAAAACCATAGTAAAAAATGTGCCAATCCCACTTATTTATCCCATTATGGGGTGGGGGGATAAATACAGGAATTGGATAACATGATATGTTTTGAGGGGTTTCAGGCCTAGAAAGGGGAATTGGACCGAGGGTCACTCGGAGCACCTGTCTTTGCATTTTTGGTACCTGGTCAGAATGGGAGTCAGCAAGCAGTTAGTGAGGGGGATGAAGCTGAATGAGGGGTACCCTAACTCGGGGATACCCTAACTCTCTCTCATCTCTGCCTCATCTCCGTAAACCTTACCTGCTCTTCAAGTTGCAGCTCATTCGAACTCCAGTCCTGTGGAGCCTTTCCACACCACCCCCCCGTAGACGGGAATAATTGCCCCTCCACACCACCCCCCCGTAGACGGGAATAATTGCCCCCTCCTCCGAAACCCTGTAGCAGCTTTTACCTCCCCCTCCCTGCGGCAAGTAGTCCGAGTTGCTTCATGCTTCTTTTTTCCTGTTTTCAGCCGCCATTGAAATAATCGATAGTATTTACATTTTCACGACTTGATATTTCTTTTAACTATATTTCCAGTTCCTTTTGGGCAGGGACCATTCAAAATTTCTTTGTCTCTTTTATAATGCCATGGGTATAGTAAACCTTTGATAAATATGTTGGTTTTATTTTATTATAGAATCTGTATAAAGCCTACTTTGTGCGGGTTATAGGAAATCTATAAAGTACATTGTGGGAAACGAACTTTAAGGAGGAGGATAGTCTAGATGCATTACAGTATTTTTGTTAAATAAAAATTTAATGCCCGGCCTTCTGAAATCTCTAAGGTTGAATAGCATCTGTATGGCTACCTCATTGAAGGACCACTTCTGGAAATCCCTTAAGCATTTTGCTGTGGTTGTATGTTTAAGGAGGAACACAGACTAGTGATTCCCAATTGCAGGGTCACGAACTCCTTGGGGACTTTCATATAAAGAAGTCAGGTTCATGTTCCAAACATTGTAGACTAAATTAACAACTGTTTTAAGCGTATGTTGCTGCTGTTATTAATAAAATAGTGATTAAAGGTAGTACAGAATTCTTAATTCTTTTAAATGTTATGTCTGTAATCACTGTCTACTCAAGGTATACCTGTTACTCTGTCTGTGAGGAGGCCCTGGGATCCTCCTGAACCCTTTTCCCTTGCCATAGTCCCTACTGTCCAGGTGTGAAGGTCAAAGCCAGTTCCTTCCACTGCAGGTTCAGAGCTCCAAGAGAGGCCAGGGTGGGGTCCTGCCTTTTTCTCCTTAACTGCTTGTCTGGGAGATCTTTCTGTGGCACACAGATGTTTAGCTGTGATGGTATTTCGTGCTATAGAGATACCATAGGTTCCTTAACTGTTCCATAAGCGAAGGAGTTATAGTTTGTAATAGCCAGGAGAACTAGAAACAGTGCTGGAACAAATTTCTTTGTACACCCCTCTTTACTCTGTGTGTGAATATTTATCTAGGATGGCTCTCTAGAGTAGAATTGCTTTATTATAGAGTAGGTGAATTTAAAAGTTTAAGATTACTTTAGAATTGTCTTCCCAAAAGCCTAAATCCGCTTACATTTCCAGAAATGGTATGTAAAATTAACTCTTTACTGCGCCTTCTCCAATACTAGACCTGATCAGTCTTACAAGTTTTTGACAGTGTGGGCAAAAGTGATATCTCACTGGCTTTTTAAAACATGTATGTTTAAATTACATCTTCTGGGATGTCCC
This sequence comes from Tonatia bakeri, assembly GCA_004024845.1. NCBI lineage: Eukaryota > Metazoa > Chordata > Mammalia > Chiroptera > Phyllostomidae > Tonatia > Tonatia bakeri. Next base: position 63,960 of record PVIA01008198.1, read on the forward strand.
TCCTGCTGCCCTAGTAACACTTTTTCATCTTTTTAACCCTCCTTTTTAGGGAATGGCATTTACATTACAAGAACGACAGATGCTTGGTCTTCAAGGACTTCTGCCTCCCAAAATCGAGACCCAAGACCTTCAAGCCTTACGGTTCCATCGAAACGTGAAAAAATTAAATTGCCCTTTGGAAAAGTAAGAATCGATTAGATCTTTACTTTTCATTGTTGTTCTGACCAGGAAAATGGGGAGCGTGTGGTTATTATGGCCTGAGAATCTTACAGCCTCGTAATGGAGTTTGTGCTGCAGTCAGCCAGCCATTACTTTTGTAGTGATGATGCCTTCTTCACCGCAGGGAATGCGTCACTTGTTTTCCCTGTTGTAAAGCTTAGTGGAAATCAGGTTGTTATGCTTAAAATCACAGAGCATTTCAGGTTTGATTGGAGTGTTAGAAGGAAAAGCTGTCATCTAATTTGTACCCACTCACTCCAACAACTTTTATGGGTCACTTTGTGCGTGCTGCCATACTAGCCACTGAGGATGGAAAGCGGGTAATAAATAGGGTGGCCATACACCGTATCATTCAGTCCGGGACACTTCGGGAAGTGAAAGAGGAGCGACTGAACCTGACCCAGGCAAACTGGAATGTGCTGTGTCCGTCGTTGCACTGAATCCTGCAGTACGCAGAGCAGTGAGCCAAAGCTCCGTGCAGAGCATATTCTGAAAGCTCAAAGACGGGCACCGAGTCCAACTTGTAGAATCAGCGGCAGCTTCCCGGAGGAAATGATGCCTAGCTGAGTCTTAATAATATGTTACAGCTTTCCAGCAAAATGAGAAAAGAGGGGCAAGGTCTTGGGGGCAGAAGGACCAGTTTAAATACAGGCTTTAAAATGTCTGTTGGGAGTGAGGACAGAAGCTTGGCCCTGTGAGAGGGCCCCTTGGTCTCTCCCCTTGTAGTTACAAATTGAACAGCTGCAATTCAACAGACGTTTTCCTGTTCAGGGCAAACACATCTGGCAGATCTGCACATTGTAACATCTGAAGGTGGGCCATCAGAGTGAGGGTGGGCTGGGGAGCCCTGGAGGCAGCCCAGGGCTCACTGGGGGTCTTGGGAGAGGGAAGGAACAGGTAGCAGCAAGCACTCTCCGCAGCCCTGAGTGGAGAAGTAAAATCAGCGTTCCTGCCTGAGTGGTCAGCACATGCTGCGGCTGAACCCAGTGGCTGAACCCAGTGACGGGGCAGAGACAGAGAGCATTCTACCCTGGCTGCTTTTGGAGAGCATGAATGTAGAACTGTGCGTGACTATAGGGTGTGACTCCAGGCAATTGCGAAGCAAGAGTTGTGATGCACTGAGGAACTGAAGTAAATTCATTATGAAAATAAGGGTGAAAAGTAGAGATCTCGATAACTATTTTGGGAGCTAAAGCCTATTTAACTAATGTTCAGAAGTCACTCAAGGAGAACAGAAATGGTTAGAATTATGTTACAGTTATGTGTTTAAATGAGACTAGACTGGGGAAGAATAGATTGTGTGTGTAAAGACTAGTTAGAAAGTTCCTGTGGCAGCCCAGGTGAGAAATGATGGTGGCTTGGACTGGGTGGGGCTGGAGGAAGGAAATAGATGTATTTAAAAGATATTTAGCAGGTAGACTCTGTAGGACTAGATGATTTACTAGTTGGAGTAGGAAAGGGTGGGGGAGGGGGAACCAAATGGCCTTTGCAATTCCCATTTGTTCAGATGATAACAGTAGGAGAATCCTGTTTGGGGAAAAGAGTAATGAGTCAGTTATAGACATATTTAATTCAAGATGATTACTGCTTTTTCAAGCCGACATTTCCCTGTTTTCTAAACTTTATTCTTTAGAAGCTGTCATTTAAACATTTATGAATTGACCCTGTCTCCTTTGTGCTCTGTCTAGACCTGATAATGTTTGAATTACCTGGGGCCAGGGGTGGTTTCCTGCACGCCTGGAGTTAAAATAGTGCCTGACACATAGTTAGTGTTTAGTAAATATCTGAGTGAATGCCACTTTATTTTGCTTCCTTATTTACATGTCAGTCACCTCCCAGGTTAGTTCCCTGAGGTTGGGGAGCTGTTGGTAATCTTTGCCTTGCCAGTGCCTGGCCCAGAGCCTCACTCATGGCAAGGACTCAGCAAAAGTTAGCCGAGGTTTCTGTAGTTACTCTCTTAATCGTTGTCATTAGCATCTACCATTTAAGTACATTTTAATTTGTTACTTTGTACTCCTGGGTATTAAATCATGATAATTTAGGGTTTTGCATTCCAGGAGGGGGTGGTCCTCAATTTTAGATGGTTACATTTAACTTTCAAAGGACAAAACTTTGTAATCCTGGCTGATGCAGACATTGTTTACTGTGCTTAATTTCAGATACATCTATATAATGGGAATACAGGAAAGAAATGAGAAACTGTTTTATAGAATACTGCAAGATGATATCGAAAACCTGTTGCCAATCGTGTATACACCCACAGTTGGTCTTGCCTGCTCCCAGTATGGACATATCTTTAGAAGACCTAAGTAAGGCTTATTTTTTAGAAAATATATTTGAAAATGATTTTTGCAGAGGAAAAAAAAATCATTCCGTGACATCAATTACATTTCTATTTTATTTGTTGCAGTCTTTTCTCAACCACATTTCCCACCTCACAAAAGCTTAATTTGAACAAAAAGGGATTAATAAAAACCCAACACATTTATATCTTTTATTTTTGTGGAAATACCATCATTCCTTATTTATTCTCAGAGAGAGGGGAAGGGAGGGAGAGAAACATCGTTATGAGAGAGAAACATTGATCAGTTACCCCTTGCACACACCTGAATTAGGGACCAAACCTGCAACCCGGGAGGCGTGTGCCCTGACTGGGGATCAAACCCGGGACTCTGCACTGTGCCAAACGGCACCCAGCCAACAGAGCCACCTCAGTTAGAGCAAGAGTCATTCTTTCTAACCTTCATTGAATTATGATTGTTGGAGGAAATTTGCATTTTTGTACCCGAAGTAAAGGTACTCTCTCTCTCTCTTTTTTTAAATTGATGGCAGAGTCTCCAGAATTACCATTAATGTTTTTGACAATCTGGACAAATTAAGAGATTGATTCTAGCCCTGACCAGGTAGCCACGATACTCCAAGGTCACAGGTTCGATCCCCGATTACAGCACGCACAAGAAGCAACCGATGAATGCATGAATAAGTGGAATAACAGATGGATGTTTGTCTCTCTCTCCCTCCCCAAACCCCCTCTGTTCCTCTCTAAAAGTAGTTTAAAAAGTTGGGAAGAAATTGGTTCCCACTTTTTGTCAGCTTTCATTTCTGTTGTTTGTTAATTTCATGAACCTTTATAAGTTTTAACTTCACATAGTTCTGGCACCTCCAGATGTTTTAAGTGGAAAGAGACCGAAATGAGCACTGACCCAAGTCTTTGCATTTAGTACCTTTATCCCCCTGAACCTGTTTTCTCCTCATAAAGTAGCGAGACCAGTTCCCATCGGAGAGCTGCCGAGAAGGTCAGATGAGGAAACTGATGTGACTGGTGGTTGTTTGTAAAGTTACAGGCATTATTTAAATGCTGTTTTTACCTAATTTGAGTTTTCTGATCTTGTTCCTTTAACCTATTGTTTTCCTCAATCCTGATGTCTCTCCCATGCCCTCCTTGCACGTGGCTACAAATGCAGGACTTCAAACAGTGTGTGACTGCATTTGTCTTCAGTCCCCCCTCCTCTAGTCTAGTGGCTGTCACATAGCAAGTGCCTGTGGGACTCACTGAAGGGTCGATCCCCACCACCTTTCTCTCCTTTTCATTCCCGAGATGCTGATGAGACAAGAAAGGTCGGAGATCTGGATTTAACGACCACCACTGGCGGCCGTGTCACAGGGATTCCCTCGGAGACTCTGAGAACACGGTTCTGTCCTGTGTGCAGCCATCAGTTGATGTGTCTGAAACATTTCTGTGACATTATCCAGCTGTTTGGCTCTTTTATAGTTTCTTTTTCATGGACAGCAGTGGTTCTCGATCCAGACTAGAGGCCAGAGGGAAACTAAAAACACGGGTGCCTGGGCCTCACTTGTAGAGACCCTGATTCAGTTAGTCTAGAGTTGGGCCCAAGTACCGGTGTTCCCACAGAAGCTCCTGGGGTGATTCTGGGGTGCACCCGGAGTCGGGAGCTGACATGACATAAGGCGCATGGCTTTTGGGTGAGGACAGATACCGTCATGTGTCATTTCTGTAGTGTGCTGCCGCAGTGGTTTTCTGCTGGTCAGTAAGTCCCATCTAAAACTCCAGGCAAGTTAAATCAGGATCTGTGGGGATGGGACCCCAGCATTTTTAAAAAGCTCATCAGGTGATTCTGTGATGCAGCTGTGGTTGAGAAACTGTTTATAAACTGAGTTGAGCTAGGGTAGTGATGCCAAACTTAAGATACCAATGAGGAGAGGCAGGTGCAAGAATCGGTTTGGAGGCCCTTGGCAAGCCGTTGGTCCTGGTCCTCATCTCTGCCTGGACCTACTTTTTAGAACCTGTGTTTTGTTTTGTTTCCCTCCCTCTCTTCCTTTTCTGAAATCTGGATCAATTATAGTTGGATAACAGTATGCTGTGTGTTTAAAATAACTTCACTTTTTCCTAATGTGTCAGGGATGACAACTGTTATGTGAAACTACTGTAGTTTCCTTTTCTGTTTTTTCAAATTTTAATTTTTTCAGTTTCAGTGAGTTTTAGCAGTAGTTTATTTAGCCTTATTATGCTGCATTGGTGTTAATTTTTATGTTGCCTTTTTATTGGGGGTATATTGGGTTTGTTTGAAAATGACATGCGGATACATTTTTCCTTGTGTAAAATAGTCACATCACTTACTAATACTCTTTGTCGCAACTACTGTGTGAGCAATGCAATTACGGTTTGAAGTAGTTGAAAATGTTTGAAAATAAACCAGTGTGATTTTGCTAAATCTGCCTGGAAATTATACTGTGTCTTGATGTTTTATTAAAATATCTAACTATTCCAGTTATGAACAAAGACGTAGAAAAAACAAAAAAACTCCTGTGAAATGCAAAGGTGTTTTTGTTCTGTTGCAGGGGATTATTTATTTCAATCTCAGACAGAGGTCATGTTAGATCAATTGTGGATAACTGGCCAGAAAATCATGTTAAGGTACTAATAGCACAACCTTCCTTTTCACAATGTTATTTCTTTCCTTGTAAGTTACCTCTAAATTTCCAAGAACAGTTTTTCATTGTTGCTCTGATGTGTTTTGCACTTATATACATGAAGACTTGGTGCTCTGAGACCGTGATGGTGATAACGGGGAGCTGGGTTACTGGCACAGAGCTTGACTTTGGGAAAGAAATTGGAGCCACTGCAGAGGATGAGCCTGCTCACTGTCACTGCCACTGGCATCTCCTGCCGTCTCTGTGTTTCTTCTCTACTTCGATTCGTATTAGTATTTTCTATTGTAATTAATGTGGACCAGTTAATAACAATATATTATTAAAATGACATAAAACTTTTATTTGGAGAGCAGTGGAGAGGATTCATTGGGCCTTTTTTCTTCTAAATCTAAGATAGATTTAAATCCTTAAGCAAATATAAAACTCTTGGCATTTCAAATTTAGCAAATATGTTGGTCAATCCGGCTGTCCTTCATAAAATAAAATCTAATGACTTAAGATCTTCTGTTAGGCTTCAGTGTTTAGTACATGCAGTAATCTTACTTGCCTTTGTTATATCTTCCTCACCTAAATAATCTTTGATGAATAATCATTAGTTCTAATAATCTAGAAAAAATTTGGTCAGATCATTAAACTCACAGTATTACCTTCAAACCTTATAGGTAGGTGTGTTTTTTACTCTAGATCTTTTTCCCTTTCATCATTGCCGAGGTGTTTCTTGCTTGGCCTAGATTATTATGCTGGAGTAGCATGTTTACGTTTAAACTCTTATTTCTCTCTTATATAGTCAATCTATCAGAAGTTTGTTCTCTGCCCGCCTGTTTATTCTCTGTGAGATGTTTAAGTTGATTCTCCAGTCAGGAGCATTCTGTTCCGAAACCAAAGACAGGAAAGCAAATCTAGTTAATTCTGTTGTTGACATCGACATTGTAGAAATCCTAGAATCTTAAGTATGCTTGGCTTGTTTATTTTGGAAGTTAGTCAAGAAGTAATTTTATTTTTAAAAGTGAAAATAAAACTATCAAGAAAATATTTGTAAAATGCTTTTCTTTAGTGTCCCATTTTTTACTTTTAATTAATTGATTATTTTTATATTTATTTTTTTTGCAATTTAGGCTGTGGTGGTGACGGATGGAGAGAGGATTCTGGGTCTCGGAGACCTGGGTGTCTATGGCATGGGCATCCCAGTGGGCAAGCTCTGTCTATACACCGCCTGTGCCGGAATTCGGCCCGACCGCTGCCTGCCCGTGTGCATCGACGTGGGGACTGACAACCCAGTGAGTGAGGCCGTTTCCCGCTCTGGCCCTCCTCCCGCACCAAAAACTGTGTCTTGCTACATTCCTCTTGTGAGGACAGTACAGGGAAGGAAATGCTTGTGATTAGATGTTGGTCTTTGTCTTAAACTCTGCTTTTAATATTTATATAAAGAGTAGTAAATGAAACCTATTAAAGATTTCTTGAAGAAGGGCAATAAGGTTTAAAAAACTGTATCAGTAATTTTTTATTTTGTAATTTTTGTTTCAAAGATTACATTTAAACTGACTGTGAACAAAATAATTTTATTTCTGCATTTGATCTATTTTATAGGCGCTGTTAAAAGATCCATTCTACATGGGCCTGTATCAGGAAAGAGATCGATCCCAACGTTATGATGATCTGATTGATGAGTTTATGAAAGCCATTACAGACAGGTATTTGTTTTTAAGTTCGAGTATATAAAGGCATCTTTAATTTAAAAAACAGCCCTGGCTGGTGTGGCTCTGTGGATTGAATGTCGAGAAAGGTCACGGTTCGATTCCTGGTCAGGGCTCTTGCCTGGGATGTGGGCCAGGTCCCTGGTTGGGGGTGTGCAGGAGGCAGCCAATTGATTTCTTTTTTTTTTTTTTTATAACACATCACAGTTTTGTTTTATTCCTTTGTCTCTTATGAAGATAGGTAGGAGATTGCATTTTTGAGAACTTCGGTTCTTTCCTGCTGATCAGATGCGCAGACATGTGGTGACAGGCTAGTCTGCCCTGCTATCCCCCTGAGTTGTCCAGACGTCTCGGGGGCAGCCCGCGCTCACTGCATCCGTCCCGACCTCACCGTCCAGCCCACTCAGCCCTCGGCATCAGGCTCGCTTCCGCCGTTCCAGTGAAGCTCTTGGCGCCTCTTCCGTGTTGTAAATCCACTCACCATTCGGTCCCCCTCTCTCTCCACCTGTCTGCAGCATCTGACCAGGTTTCCCACTCCTGCGTCCTGGAGGTTCCCTCGTCTCTTGAATACTAAGATTTTCCTCACTTGGTCTTTTCACCCACCTTTTCCTTTCTTTAGTCGTCCTCACTGGTTCTCACTCACTTTTGTTAAGTGTGAACGAGTACATGGTTCTCTTCTCTTTGAGTCAGGTAAGCTAATTTAAGCTCTGTCTATACACCTTTGTGCATGTGACTCCTAGCCCCATGGAAACCCACCTGTGTAGTCTCACTCACTCTGCTGCCTGTCTTTCTGACACCTGGAATTCTGCATCCAGACATTCTCTTCCGTGTTCATGTCCAAAACTATTCTAAACTGCTGACCTTCTAAACTGCTTATCTTCTGTGTATACAGCCTCTATTAATGCAGTGACATTGACCCTGTTGCCAAACCTTTGATCTTGGTGTTATTTTTGACTCTTCTTCCTTCTCCTGTCCTCAGATCCAATTGGTGGAACCACTTAAATGCCTCAGAAATAGATCTCTTTTCCATTGCCACAGCCTTTCTGCAGATTCTCGTCTGTCTTCTGGATTTTTCTAAACCTTTCTCCAATTTCTCTCCTCTCCAGTTCATCTCCATGTTACCACCAGATTAATTTTTTTTAAATGTGTATGTACTTCACTATGTCTTTTTTTTGCTTGAATTCTCTTACTGGTTTTCTATTGCCATGAGGGTAAAGTGCAAACTCTACTTTTATGACCTATCCCTGCCCTACCTTTTAAATTACTGATACATAGAAGAAATTAAAAATTGATTTCTTTTCAGAGTCCAGGTTGACGTATCTAAAACTAAACTTTTCATCATCCTAGAAATTGCCATCTCTCCCACTTTTTTTAAAGATTTTATTTATTGATTTTTAGAGAGAGGGGAAGGGAGGGAGAAAGAGAGAAACATTGATGTGCAGAAGATACATCAGTTGGTTGCCTCTCACATGCCCCCAGTGGAGGACCTGGCCTACAACCCAGGCATATGCCCTGACTGGGAATCTCGAACCAGCGACCTTTCGGTTCCCAGGGGGGCATTCAATCCATTGAGCCAACCAGCCAGGGTCCCACTTTCTACAGTAGACTGTCACATGGTACCTTCTTAGTGATCCAGGTTGCCTTGGTGTTTCAATAAACTTTTTCCTTACTTCCCAGTTGTCCTCATCATCAAGTTCTGTTCATTTATTCTACTGTCTCATAATTGTCTCTTACTTCCTGTGGCTTCTGCTTCAGGCCTTTTCGTCCTCACGCTGTGGCAGCCTCCTGGCTGCTTCTCCTGTCCCTCTCATCTCTCCCCGCACCTGTGCGTGCCACACAGCAGGGGCGGGTTTACTGTCTCCAAAGGGAGTCGTGTGTGAATTCCTTCCTTTGCTGAAGCCTTTGCTGATTCTACATCAGATACAGAATAAAGTCTCCATCCCCCAGACTGGCATTCAAGAGTCTCCCTTACCTGACCCCAACTTACCTTAACCGATTCCTCCTTATCCTTTTATGTACACTCTGAAATACATAGCCAGATTATTGAAAATTCAGGGTCACCTAAATAGACCCTGATTTTCTTCCCAGCTCTTAACTCTCTGTTTTTCTTTCAGGGCCCAAATAAAGTCCCGCCTCCTTTTCAAGCCTTCACTTATTAATCCCATTTCACCAAGATGATTGACGTCTTATGCCAAATGCCCATGAACTCATACAGGAATCATTTTTTCAACCTTTTACTCGTGTCCTTCATGTGTTACTGTTTAACTGCTAATGAAATGAGAATATCATAGCCAATATATACTTTTTTGAGACTCAAAGACAGAAATTTCTTTTCTTTAGGAAGTGCTTTAGTGTTTATATGCACTGGACACCTGCCTCCTAGGCACGTGGAAATAGTTTATGCAGTGGTACTATGGGGGGTCTGATATTCCCAGACCCACCATGGGTCTGAATAAGAATAAATATACATTTATTTTAAGCACCCCCAAAATTTTTGGAATGAGAAGTAGATTTCTACATTTTGAATTTATTCTTTCACAGACTCTGAAAATTGCCAGATGGCCTTAAATGAACTTCCAATGTATTTTTTAATGCTATCATAAGGAATGTTAGACAGGAAAGCTTTTTAGTAGTGGTTTTTCAACACAGCCATTATAGATTTTGCTGTTTTTTTAGATATGGGCAGAACACACTTATTCAGTTTGAAGACTTTGGAAATCATAATGCCTTCAGGTTCTTGAGAAAATATCGGGAAAAATACTGTACCTTCAATGATGATATTCAAGGTAAAGCAAACAGAGAACTTGAGAGTTTTTGACTTCTACTTTTTAAACCCTTTCTATGTGACCATTTCTTACTTTTAAAAATCTTCCTTTTTCTTGTAGGGACAGCTGCAGTAGCGCTATCAGGTCTTCTTGCAGCACAAAAAGTTATTGGTAAATCAATCTCAGAACACAAAATCTTATTTCTTGGTGCTGGAGAGGTAAGTTTTTATAAGCTTTTTGAATTTAAAACCACCATTCTTCTTCAGAATTGGAAAATGGGGCATAATGAGCTTATAATTTTGTTGAGATGGGTGGGGAGACCTTATAATTCAAGATCTCTGCTGTAAAGTACTTTAAAATATGCTTAGAGAATATCACAAAGAATCAACTTTTGTGTGATTTGTAAGGGAAGCATAAACCAAATATTTCTCAAACATGAATATGTAAAGTAAGCCAAGCATCGCAATGTACTCTAGTCTTCACTTTTTAAATTTTTGATCCGTTGGACAGGCTGCTCTCGGAATTGCCAACCTTATAGTTATGGCTATGGTAGAAAGTGGCATCTCTGAAGAAGAGGCAAAAAAGAAAATTTGGATGGTTGACAAGTTTGGTTTATTATTTAAGGTAAGCTGTTTAAAACTTGGAGAGAAGTTCCGTGTCTGGCGCGGCGTGGCTGGATCGGTCAGGTCCCGAGGGAAGGCGCCGGGGGATTGGGAAGCAGAGAGGCAGCGTCAGAGTGGGGTCAGGAGGAGTCCCTTCTCTGGGGTGCAGAGGAGGGACTGTTTACTGGTGAAGTCGGGCTGGATATATTGAGCCAGCTTTGAAGCAGAGCGTGAGGAAGACAAACCGCAGGGCTAGGTACATTGTACTCTTTAAGAACATTTGCTGCTCCTTCTTGGCAGTGATACTGCAAGCAGCCAAGTCATTCTTTTCTTCCGACAATCTGTCAGGCAGTCTTCCGTGGCCTGGGGCAGCTGTGCTGAATCTGAGGCCTGCTTCCAGCTCCCTTGTCACACATCGTCCTGCTTGGCGCTCCACAGAAAAGAATGTTGTTATAATGATATTTTTAGTTTGATTTTTAAAACATTATCAATTTTTT
>PVIA01008199.1:0-74554 GCA_004024845.1 Tonatia bakeri
TTCAAATGCAGAACTTCTAATTTCAAAGTCTGACCTCTCACAACTATGAGAGTGGATCTCAAACTAATGTGTACCCCGGGTATCTTTTAAGAAAGCAAATTCCAGGCCTCTACTGCCAGATGTTGAATCAACAGATCTGGGTAAAGCCAAGGAATCTGCATTCATCACAAACTTCCTAGAACTCGAGGACTCTCTGCCTTGCCAAACCCCAATATGCCATACCACCTCTGTGACTGCAGGTCAGGCATAAACTTCTCAGTTGTATTTTAGCTGTAACAACGCAGTACTGCTGAAGCCTGCTGTCCCCTGCAGGCTGAGATTATCCAGTCCCAACAGCTCCTAAGAGGTTGCTACTGTATTTGCTCATTATATTGTAAATGTCCATTTTTCTTCTCCCTGCATATTATCCTAAGTACCAAGGTGACTGTATCAGTATGGACATTTCTCACTACAAGTGAAAAACCCAATTAAAACAAACTTTAGCAAAAGGGGGGGTTCACTGTCTCCCCTTTTGCTGAAGTGTCCAGGGGTAAACCGACCTTCAGGTACAGCTTGAGACAAATGGTCAAATCATGTCACGAGTAATACATCTCTCTCCACTTTTCAGTTTGTTTCCCTCTGTGTTGGCTTCATTTTCAGGTCCAGGCAACTTCAAGATTATATTCACATAATTCAGTGACACTGGAGGAAAGGAACCTCATTCTCAATTGTTTTGGCAAAAAACCCAGGGCTGAGTCTCATTAGGCTGTCTTGATTTAGTTTCTCCTCCTTGAACATGGTGGCCAGAGGGTGTAGAATACTCCAACTGGCGAAATGTTAGTCAAGTGTTCACCCCTGGAGGGTGGGGGTAGAAGCAGGGTCAATCCAACCATAGCCACATGGATGAGAATGAGGGAGAGGTAGCTCTCCCAAGAGGAACGATGAAAGGAATAAAACAAGTGGGTACTAGGCAGGTAAAAGCTACCCAAGTCTAGCACTAGAGCAAGATGTCTGATCCTTGGAGCAGAGGTGGCCAGGTCACAGCTGATTCTTCTCAAGGGAAGATGACTCTTCAGGATTTTCCCATACCCATAACTGAGTTAGGTTCAAGGACACTAATAGTTTGGGTACTAATAAAGCTAAACAAACTTGTCCCTTTACAAATAGAATAGAATACACAACAAAATTTTGAGGCTGAAAAGTATCTTATTGATCTTCCATTCCAGCCACTTAATTTTGACATTTATAAAAATCAACAGAATTAACCACTTTGAATTAGAAAAATCAATAAACCATGCACTGAGCATGCAAGAGAGGAGCAAATTTGTTGATGTCTGTAGAAACAGCCCTGAAGATTTGGTGTCTTAGGTTCTAATCCCAAACAAAGGAAGCAGGTCACTTCAGTAACATGGTTCTCGTCTTCTTCCATCTGGTCATTGATGAAGCCTTTCTCTGTGATGTAATATCAGAGTCAGCACTAGAACCCAAGTCCTCCAGCCTAGGACTCCTTCTTTCATCTTTTCAGTTCTTTCTGGGAGCCCATGTCCTTTCCCTATTTTGGTCCTTCTTCCCTTCCTCTTTACTCCAGTTAAACTTCCCTTCCTCTTTACTCCAGTTAAACTTCCCATAAATCAAGGGTTTGCATCATCCATTCAGCTGGCATTTATTGACTATCCACAAAATATATAAGGATGGTGAGAAGATCACAATAAGCAAGAAACAGTTGGTGGCCTCAAACTGACAACTTGGCTGCCCTCGAGTTCCTAGGAAAATGCTACTTTCCTGCCAACTCTCCCCTTTTTGCCTCACTTTTCCCTTCAACCTCCAATTTCGGAATCCTCCCCAGTCCTTCTCATCCCACTAAACCCCTTCTTTCTCAGGGAGATTGTGTGGATACAGACTCACTCCCTTTCCATGATTTCCTGCCCCACAGGCCCGAGTAACCTTTCTCAGAGCTCATTCTGCACCACCTGACAGCATCCCTTAAAATTTAACAGCAAGTGCTTAGCAAAATGATGACAAGCCTTACTGGCAATTCAGATCAGGTTATTGGGCACCATCTGCCTTCCTGCAGATTAATGGGACAAAGGAATGAATCCTTTGGGCTTTGTTTATTTTTAGATTATTGCAAAGGAAACCCAGAGGACTGCCTCTCAATCATGTCAATCCCCACTGTAAATGAGGCCAAAATATCATGGGGACAATAAGTGGCCATAAACAGATCTCTATTCACAGTAGTAGTTATGGGGAAAGCAGAGTAAAGTCCGCTTGCCTTCATGCTGTAGTCCTCCCACCCCAATCCCATCCCCAGACCTACTGGAAATATGCAAATATATTTATAACTGCAAAGAGGTAGCTAATGGAGACTGCTTGGGTCACACGAGAGCAGTGAGGACATCCCATCTCTTCCACAGCCTGTATCAAATTCAGGCCAAGTCAGTGGTTGTATTTCACCTTCAATCTCAGTTCCTAAAAACAGGTGGAACTGCAGAGAAGAATCTCTGTGGTAAATACTAGACAGGTCAGGTTTGGACTTGACTAAGCTTAGAAGGATAATTCTGTAGGAGACAGGGAGGGCACTAACCATGGTTCCCACATTTGAGTTAGCACAGAACTCCTGTGTGATACTTAAAAAGGCAGATCTGTGGGCCCATTCCCAGAGACACTACTCAATGTATCTGGGTGGATGCAGAGAATTTACTTTTGACAAAACCCTGCATAATTCTGATGTAGGGAATCACTCTGGGGGCCAATTTTGAGAAATTATCTCCATGTTGTGCCCCTCCCCCAGGCTGACTTTCTAAAACTCTCCCCTGAATAGGCATTAGCTCTAGAAGGCTCCAGTGAAAAAGCAAACAGGTTCTTCAGGAGATTAACCAATAACTCATTAGCAACTCGTATCCTATCAGCACAGATCTGCGAGCAGATAGGTGCCCTGCAATTTGTGGGACAAGCACAGAGTTGATCAAGATGGATACGCCAGAAAGGCCTAAACATTAGCCTCCTGGGAGCAGGAACATAAGGAAAGACTAGGAAGGTTGGGGTGGGGGGAGAGAGATGAACACACTGGGTCCTAAGGGCTTTGGAGGCAAGGATGGAGCATTGTCAGGAAAAGAGGAGAAAAGGGGAGAGAGGGAGAGTTGAAAAAGTCATGGAAAAAGGTGGGGACATTTCAAATTTAATTTCTGCTACCTTCCAGTTTTTTCTAGATTGCATTTTCCAGGATTGGAAGAAACACCAAGTGTTTGATTTGCTACAGCACCAGGTAACTGGGAGAGGAGATGTCTATGTCAGCAATGTTCACATGAACACATTAATAATAAAAGTAATCTTATTACTCTAATTTTTTTTACATTATAGAGTATAAAAATAACTTGACAATCTCTGGCAGCAAGCATTTCATTTGGGAGCATTTCAACAGTCTTCTTTATTTAATGCAATTGTGCATTACATTTTTCAAGCTCCCACTGGTGTCATGATTATACAATTATTTTATCTTTAGATAAGTGTGGGAGATGCTGAAGTCCAAACCCTTTGCTTCTTCTTCCAGCCATCTGCGTGTTCGTGTCCAGTAATGGGCACTCTATCCTACCCGCAGTGACACCTCAGTTTGTTGTTGGAAAACTCCATTCTTCCTTATGTTGTATCCAGTGGCTCTAAAACTTTGGCGAACATCAGAATTAGTGGTGGGTTTGTGAAACCAGCAGCTTGCTGGGCTGACCCCGAGTTTCTGCCTCATTTGGTCTGGTGTGGGACATGAGAATTTGCATCTGGAACTCATTCCTGGGTGCTACTGATGCTGCTGGTCCAGGACCATGCTTGAGGACCACTGGCCTAACCTATCCACCTCCCTGTAATTCCCACTGCTTCGTCCCTAATTTCAATTTCCAGGATGACCAAGCAAGTGTAATTCCTTTTTCACTATAAAGATCCTCAAATGTGAGGCTTCAAATGTACGGCTCCCCACGGCAATGTCAGCATCACAAGGGAAAAGGTTGGGTCAGCAATGTTTTCCTGGATTTATTCCCCTTTACAGTGCTGCCAACGTGGTGTACATGCATGAAAGATCTGTTGCCTGACTGGCAGGCACACAGTAATCACTATATAATTGTTGCTCATTATTCTTATTACTTCTGAGGAATAAAAATCTCACAAGATGTTTTCCTTCTAGAGGGTTCCAAGAGAAGCTGTGAATGTACTCTGATCTTGCCCTCTATGTGTCCAACCCTCATTAGGGCCTAGAATCAGGCAAAGAATGTATGTTTGCCTAGGGTAGGATGTTTCCAGAATTTTCCATCCACAGCCTTGGCAGGGGTTATGTGACACTACATCTCTTTAAAGAATAGGGTCACAAAAGGAATGAAGCAATATTTTTGCCAAAGGATTCTCTTATCAAGTGGAGGGAAATAACAGAACTCAGCAGTAAGGCTGGAGAAGGAAGAGTAGGACCATGCCCCACAGGGGCTGTGTTCCAGATATCCTGGTAGTAATTCACACTCATTAACACCCCAGGTGGGAAACAATGCTCATACAAAGGGCCTGGAGTGTAAGCAGCAGCTTCTTATTCCCAGCCTTCCTGAGGGAACAGAGGAGGGAACAGCCCTCCCTCTGGTCCCTGTGTCGTGGGTAGAGCTTCCACCGGAGGCGTGACGTCCATCCAGCAATGACGCAGTTGTTTTGCACCTGTGGCTGGCCTCTGTGCTTCCCCAACCCAGTGCTTCCGTTTGAGGAAGAGGAAATCAAAAGCCTTTAAAAATGAATAACTCTAAAAGCAACTCAGTTTTGCCTGAAAGCATAAGTAGGGTATATGAGAGCTGAATGGAAAACTTCCTTTCCGGAACCCTTCCCAGACTCAGGAACAAGTTATTCCGAAGCCATCACAGACGACTGCCTCAGCAAAGAGACAAAAACAGGAGAAACTATTGCTGTAATTACAACTAATTACAACCCCATGATTCATTTAATCTCCACATAAGAAGTTCACCAACTGGAGAACGCCATTGATCCTCTGTGTCCAAGACAATTAAATATTTTGGTGCAATCCAAAATGGTTACCGAGCCTTTGCCAGAATGAAATTGTGTTTTGAATTTTATTTTTATAGTCTCCGAGGCATCCCAGATTTTAACAGGACATTGGAAGCCATCCATTTGTGGCACATCTGCTCCAGCATGATTTGCATATTTCAAAAATCATTAAGAAGCTAATACTAAAACCCATTTTTAACTTTCTCTCTGGTGACAAGTTGTTTCTTAACATTCAAGTGTTTTGATTTCCCTTAGAAAAATGAAAATGATTTCTTAATACCTGAGAATTTTGGTCCAGACAGTCTAGGAGGAAAGAGATTATAAGTGACGTCTCAATTTCAGGTACCTCATTAGTCAGAGGGACTTGGTTTCCAATGATTGCTCTCCTAATTGACTGGCAGCAGGCTATTGCTCTCTTGGGGTGCTGGAGAATGCCAAGATCCTGCTTCCAGCCCCCCAGGGGTTTGCAGAGGCTCCTGCCTGTCACTGTCTAAAGTGTCCCTAGGCCTGGAGAAATCATGGCAGGCGGGAGGGCCTCTACCGTTTTGTAATCTAAAGCAGGTTATTGATCCCTCAGACCCTCCACTGGTGGAGAACACAGATCTAAGTCAAATAATCACTCAATTTAATTAAAAACAGAAGCAAGTACAATAAAGGAGAACTTAAGGCAGACAAACTGCCAGTCAGGTGGAGATTGGGTAGAGGGAGGGCGTCAGGATAGAGATGAGAAAAGATGGAGGAAGTAACATTTGAACAGAGCTGTGAAAGATGGGAATGGGGAGGAAGCCACATTTGGGCCCTGTGGGGGGCACACTAAGGGAAGGAGCCCCTGGGGGACTGTGTGAGTAGCATGGCAGAGATGAGGCTGAACCAATCACTGGCAATTTCACATAAGTTATTAATAAGCTTCATCCAGTGAAGCCTTTGACTTAAATAGTAACATTTTATAAGTATGTAATAAGAACAAAATTTAACCTTCTATGAAATACAATTTATTGAAAGGAATTTCTCTTGATCTATTTCACTAATTTCTCTGAAAAGCTGTTCTCTAATTTATGTGAAAGGAAAAAAATATATATATGGTCTGGCAGAAGTAACACCTGCTTGAGTATATGGTTGGTAGGGTAATAACATGGGTATAATAATTTGTAGTTTTAGTTCAAACATTTCACCTAAAATGTCACATAGTGTGCCTGAGTGTGATATTGTTATGTTATAGAATTACATGCTTATGATTTTGTAATATAAGATTTTATAATAAAAAGGGGCATTATTTGTACTGGACCCTGTACACACACACACACACACACACACAAACATAGTTATGTGTAGCTACATAGTTACATCCAAGAAAGATAAAAGAAAATGAATGCATTACAATGTGTGATAAATTACAAGGAGAAGTGGACTTGAGGTTGATAATGACCTTGGATAGAAGCTCACTGCTAGTTGTATTAATCTTAAGCAATTCATGTACTTAGGTTTTTCTCTGTGCCAGGCACTGTGCTAAGCGCTTACAGTGAGCTACCCGATATCCTCCTCATTGTTATCATTGTGTCCACTTTGTAGAAGTTGAGACAGAGGCTTAGAAAGGTTAAGTAGCATGCCCAATTTTACATAGTTCATAAATAACAAAGTTGGCATTTTAATTCTAGCAACTGGCTTCCAAGTCTGCACTCGTAAAACCACAGTGTCATCTGCTCTGCCCAACCTCACGAGTAGTTGTAAAGTCCTTTATAAAAACCCTGCAAGATCCCACAGCAACATAAAAGGCCACCGGGATGAATATCACTGCTTTCCTGCCATGAAACCCCAAGCCTTTCAGGTTCGTCCCACTTCATTCGAACCGTCCAAGCTGGGGCTTCAGAAGAGCTTTACAGCAGGGCACTTCACCTAGACCCGGGAGCCCACGGGTCCCTGCAAAGTATTCTGTGTGTGTGCACATGTGCATGTTTCTTAAGTTGGTTACCTAAAATGTTTATGAACTTCTAGGAACAGGAAGATTCTCACTAAATTGTGATTCGGTGAGGTTGATTTAGGATGATAGAAGATGGGGAGTTCACTAGAGATTATTAATTCAATCTGTTCCCACACAGGAATGACCTAATCATGAAATATTTCAGGTAGGCCCAGAATAAGAGTCCAGCGGTCAAGCCACAGCTGGACTCTAAATGTTACCTCTGATTACTCACTTTCTGAAAAATGTGCTTACTCCTCTATATAAATTTGTTCATTTAGGAGTTAAGTAACCTTGAAGGAAAAAAAAAAGAGTCTAAAACACACAGAGCTCTGAACTATCTTATCCCTCAAATTCTGCACAGTCTGTGCCAATGTATATTAAGATTGCTTTAACAGAACTCCCAGCAAGATGCACATTCCCTTTTGTACTGGTTTTTCACAAGTGGTATTTCACATAAGCATGTCCCTGTGTTGGCATGGCCCACACACCTGTGATGGTAGTCCATCCTGTTAATATATCTTGAATGTGCTTAAGTAACAAAAAAAAAAAAAGAAAGAAAGAAAGAAATCTTTCATTTTAGATCCTCAACCCCTTGATTTTCCATTTAAGATTTTTAAAAAATCAATATAGAAAATACTAACGATGGTTTCAGAGCATGGGCTTCGGAAATCAGACCTGTATTTGAATCCCCTATCTACTGCTTATAAACTCCATGACCTTGAGCAAGTCACTTAAGCTCTCTGAGCCCCAGTTCCTGCATTGTTAAACTAGGATAATAGCAATATCTCTCTTCAAATTGTTGCAAGATTAAGCAATATAATATGCTTAAAGTGCTTTGCCAAGTGCCCAGTCCATGCTACAAGCTTGGTAAGTCATAGCTGTGGGCATAATAGAGAGAAAATAGAGAACAGGACCTATCCAGAACATTTTCTTGAAGAGGGGTGAAAAGACTATTTTCCCAAGGTCACAAAAAAGGAAACCTGAGGAAATAAGGAAGATTTCAATTAGCCACATGTTGCTATCAATTTACTTGCTAATTCAGAGTTTGGGTGTCTGAAACATTTTCAGTCCTAAAATAAGATGGCAACTTGAGGCTGGTGAACACAAACAAATATAGCCAGAAATAAATAGACCCTGCGTGTCCCTGGCGCAACGCAACTGTTCAGTGTCACCATTCCTCACCTCCCAGCAAAGCAAATCCTTTAAAGACAAGTCTGCCTGCTCCGACCAAGTGCTAGAATGTGCAAACTACACAAGACCACAGCAAGCCTCTTTTGTCTAACTTGTTCACTTTAAAGATCAGAAAATAGGAGTTCAAGCAAGCGAGATGAATTTCTAAGGCTGTGAACTCCTAAAGGGCAGAACTGGTATAGAACTCAGTCCCTTCTAACCACCAGCCCAGGGATTTTCTGATCAGTCATTTGTGTTCTGCCTTCATGGTACTTATTTAACCACGGACCTCCTATACTATGATTCACTTAAGTTTTAATTATCTTTTTTTGCTAAAAATAAATGTAAAAATAAATTTTATGTACTATTAGTAGAAAAACCAGTAGTTATAAGTAAAAGATAGTTGTAAAAATAAATAGAAGAACAATGATATTGAACTCCACTAAAATATATAATACTCTATCAAAGGACTACAGTCTGAGGTGCAGACTCTTCAGAGAGGGGGGGGGGACTAACAAGGGGTCAAGGGTCAGGGGAGGCTGAACAAGGGTCACCAAACTAAGATTCCATCAAATGAAAAAGCCATGGAACCTTTTTCTCTGAGGACAGAACAAGAAGGAGAGGGGAATACTGCTCTGGCGTGGAACCAGGGCTGTGAGCTGGGGAAACACCGTCTGCTCCGTCCTGCTCGTTTTGCTCTCCAGTATCCCCTACTCTACCTGCCAATGGTCATTCACCTTGGGATGGTCCCCGGAGGCCTTGCATTTTGAGGTCAGTTCTAAGCTCCAACAAAGCCATCTACTTTTTTCCTCCTTTTATAATCTTGAAGCTCTAATCAAACCCTCAGCATTTCTGCACAGTTAAGCTGTTCAGTCTTGTTTGCAAATAATCTTAGCTTTAGGTTAGCTTTGTGTATATGCATTATTCTATTCAATCTTCAATAATACCTTTTTTAAGTGGGCACTATTGCAATCCCCATTTTACAAATGGGGAAATTGAGGCAAGAAGAAACTACTAAACTTGTCCAAGTACTTAGTTGGCAACTCGGAGATACCTGCTTCCATAGGTCAATGCTCTTAACCATTGTGACATACTACTTTCCAGCCTCACTTCTGTTTATTTGATTTGCTTCAGAAATATTTACTGTTTCTTATGATCCCATCAATGAGCTCAATATAATAAGAGCAAGCAAAGTAGAATATAATTCAGTCCTTGACCTTGAGCTTTCCATGTCACTAATACATTCAGCCTAATACACTAATACGTTGGCCTATCGTCAACTTGTAATCATGTTAAAGAAGCAAAACCTATACACATTTTCAAAAGTGTGTGAATAAATGATATAGTCAAATAATGTAACGTACAGAGTAACTGGTGAGAGTGACAGACAGGTCAAGAAAGAGATATAGTAACTGTGGTGCAGCATTAGTCAGCAAGGTTTTATGGAAGACATGGCCCTAGAAAGGGGCAAGGGTACCCCAGGCCAAAGGACAGGCTGAGCAAAGCGACTGAAGCAGCAATAAGCACTGGGGTGATAGGAAGCTCCTTTTGTTGATACCTGATAAATTACAACAATAAAACAATCAAATAACCTGTCACAAGGCAGCAAGGTCTTACACTTCTTAGCTATAATTTTCAGAAATCGACTATAATATATTCTATAAGAAACAAAGTTTCTCCTCTCTTAAGAATGACACTGGGTCAAAAGAGGGCTTCCCCTAAGGATGCATTCCACTTCAATGGTGTGTCTGAGACAGCTCTGCCACCTGCATGGCCTGGAGTACCAACTTGGGGGTGGAAGCTCTCAGAGAGCCTTGACTCAGCAAAGAGAGGGGGGAAACTTTCTTGTGCAGATTGTGTGCCCCAGAAGCCTTGAGGTACACTAGTCAGGCAGAGCTTAAGGAATAAGACCAGCTCCTTACAGGTAAGTGCCTCATACTATCAATGACTTGGGGCTGGCTCATTATGGACCTATTTCAGCTAATCCTCTGCAGGCCACAATCCTCTTCTTTTCAGGGATGATGGAAGCCTGGAGGAGACCATTCCTTTTCCAGTCAGTTGTGAGGGCAAAGAGTCATCCATCTATAATGTCTCCAGGCTCGCAGGATTCTCCTTATTGCAGCTAATGCAGAATTGGCAGGTCTCTGAAACATCTAACATCTATTCTGCCCCTTCCTGGTTAAACAGCAACAAGCGCCTGCCTGTTAGACATCCTATTCATCTTCTCTATTGGACAGTAAGTTTCCAGAATAGTCATCCATAAATGTATTCACTTCCCTGTGCATTACATTAATTCAACCAACAACTGGGTGTCTCAATTGCACATACCTCTACTTTAACCCCTGAACACTTGATTGTAGTCATTTTATCCAGGGTCTGAACCTTACCTACATCCCTAGCCTCATTTCCCACCATAGCCTGCACCTGACACTCTCAGCTCCAGCCACATGGACTTTGCTTCCTGGTCTGTGGGCTGGGCCTCTCCCTCCCACCCTAAGGCTTTCAGGCAGGCTAACTGTTCTTCATGGACATAAAACAAATATTCCTCCCTCCTTTACCGGGTTAGCTTCTACTCATCTTTCAAACCTCAGCTCAAGTCTCACCTTGCTTGTCCATGCCTAACAAATTCAGCTTCTTGGGTCAGAGGCAACTGAACATCTATCCCCTCCCTAGTCCGCAAGCTCCACGAGGCAAGGATCTTCATTTGTTTTTGCTCCCCAAAACCAGCACAGTGCCTGGCCATTTGAAAGAATGAATGAATGAACAAATGTGGTCCCTTCCCCAGGGTGATGTCAGATCCTTGAAGGCAACAGCAGCATCTTACGGCCCTAGTGCCTAGGATGAGGCCTGGCTTATGAGCACTTAGCAAGTGTTTGTGGAAGTGAATGAAAAAAAATTTCTATGTGCAAGCCATCACTTCAAAGTACCATGAAGGACCAAAAGAAATGAATATTTAAAAGACAGACATGTAAACACATGGTCCTAAAATGTAAGGAGCATCCAGCAAAAGACAGGAAAGAGGATAAGAATACAAATAACCTAATACATGGTGAAGACACGATTGGCAGGAGAGGGGTGCAGACAAAGGGGCTCAGCAGGTTCAGAGTCAGGGAAGATCCCCTCCGAGGAAGCAATGTGGGAGTGCACAGCACAGGGAGATGAATGCAGAGGGGGTTCAGGGAGAAAGTAGCCCTGAGCTCAGCCACTGTTCTAGTCTTTATCTAGAACCATGTGCCCAGTACTGCGCTGTGTGGGGCCATTCCTCGCTAAACTTGGGCAAAGTACTCCTCTACTGCCACACCACACCACTGCTGGGCCTTTCTCTCCTTGGTGAATGCTTAAAATAGGGCAGACAATGTGAAAGCCTACAGAGGCAGGAAGCAAAGGTAAGTTTTAGGTTGGCTGCAGGCCTGGGGCCAGCTGCAGAGCACATCCCACTGTCAAGCCAGCAGAGACAGCTGCTTCTTAACTGCCCATTTCGTCATGTGTGAATACGGGCCCTGTGTGGTGAGTGTCTTCCCATTTTTTTCTACCCCAGGGGAAAAAAAACCCAGAAATACAGATTCTTAAGTGAACTCTTTTCATTTTCAAATGCTGGGAACTAATTCAATTTTTTAGTTCAGAAAAACACCTTTCAATCAAACAAAACACATCCGCAAACAGCATCCAGACTGCTGGCCTCATTCAGCCACGCACAGCTGGTTTGCAACCTCTGGTCTAAACAGATTGGACTTGTGAAAATTGAAATCGTCATTTCGCACCCACAAGATTAGCAAATGTTAAGAAATCTGTTGCAATCAAAGGTTGCCAAGAAAGTGGAGCAACAGGAACGCTCAGCACAGCTGCCGGGCGTGATGACTGGAAGAGCCAGCCACTCCGGAAAATGAGTGGTGCTATCTTGTCAGGATAAGGAAACGCATATTCTATTACCTCTGATCCCACTTCTAGGCAGATGCTCTAGGGAAATTGTTGCAAATGTGCACAAAGAAACATATAAGAATGTTGATAGCTGCATTGTTTATTATGGCAAGAAACAGGAAACAAACCAAATGCAATTTATCAGAAGAATAAATAAGCTCCAGTACACTTGTAGAAAGGAATAAAAATAACTAAAGTGATTTCAATTAACACGGATCTGGTGTCCTGGTTACCTTCATGTGACCTCTAAGATTTTTCCATCTTTAAAGTTGAATATTCCTAAATATTACTAACCCACTGTTAGTGGGACTTTTATTCACTGAACAACTGCAAGCATCCATATGCCAGGCACTCTGCTGGGTACTTGGGAAGCAGAGGCAGACCAAATGGAAACTGCTCCTGCCCTGACAGTGTGGTAGGAGATAGTGCTGAATAACCAAATGAGCAGATGCAGCATCATAAATGGTGAGAAGAGCAGAGTGCCATGAGAAAGCACAATGGAAGCATAACAGAGAACAGAGGGAGTGGGGAGGAGTATGGAGGATGAGAGATGTCTTCTCTGTAGAAGGGTCATATAAGCTAAGACCTGAGAAGTTAGCTAGGAAAACAGAACAGAAAATAAGCATACCAGGCAGAGGAAAGAGTGCTGCAGAAGGCCCGGAACCTGGAAACAGTTTAGCATGTTCAGAGGAACTGAGAGAAACTCAATGTGGCTGGAGCATGGGGCACTAATACTCAAAGGCTTGCTAGTAATGAGGAATAAAATGTATCCATCTTTCCATCCAATTTTCAAGATGGCTAGCAACCCAGATGATGTGAGAATCTAAATGACAAAACAAAACAAACTGGACTTGAGCCCACAGGCTCTTGCTGCATTAACATGAAATCCTCCTCAACTACCCATCAACTAGAAGGAAGAGAATACAAAGCTCAAATGTCTCCCTTCTGCTCGGCAGAAGGACCAAGGTTAGGTCCAGACACTCAGGCGATCAGAAGTCATTACCCAAAATAGTTTCAGATGTTGAGTATGGACAAATTCATGTGAAAAACTCAGCTCCATGCAAAAAAGGCATTGTAACCATTCAATGATTGCTTTTCTCATGGTTTCTAATTCAAAAATTGCTTCATCTCTATGTAATTTCCATTGTGTATGTGTGTGTATATCAACACCCATACATACATATACTACGTATACACACAAATAATTTCAGAATCTAATTTAAAAGTTTTCTGTCTTTGTTGTTTGATCCTTGGTGCCTTGGCCAAAAAAATGAAAACCCAGTGGAACACAGCTCATAGGCTACAGTTACACTTTTTAAAATGTACCCTCTCCCAGGGGATTATGAGTGGGATCACAACAGAGCCCCTGCAGCAGCTCACCCGAGACCTCACAGTGAGCACCCCTAGCTTTTAGGAACAGGCAGGCAGAGTTTTGATGTCATACTGGCTTTAGTCGAAAGCCATCCATAACTAATTTGGTAGTCAAATTCCATAAAACCTATTCAGTGTTTGGCTAAATCTCATGGAACATCTCGTTTCCTTTCAATTTTTCATTAGTTTGAATTAAAAATAAAAAAGCTAACCAGCATGGCTTGCATGGGTATTTCTAAATTAAACCAGCAGCTTTCTCACTCCCTTTGTTGTTTACAGAGCCTACCCCCACTCCTTGTCGCCCTTGCTGTGAATGCAAGAGGAGAATGCAGAGTAGACGTGGCCTAGAACTTCTGGCAAATGGAAGGCAGCTATGCTCACCACTATGTCACCAACATTTCATTGGGCGAATTCTCCTGAATTCTCTTACAGGATCCACACCTGAGACAGGTGTCCGCAAAAGTTCCCATGAAAAAAAGATTGAACATACTGTGTAGCCTACTTATATGACCTTGGTGGAGTCATAGAGTCCACTGTTCTTCATTCTCAGATTCTTTTTGGAATTGTAAGGTAAAATCTTCCTTGAGTTGCTGAACACTGCCTACATTTTCATCTTCTCCTACCTCCCTGACCATGTTCATTCATTCATTCATTCAACAAATATTTTTGAGCACACCCTAGATGCCAGGGATTGTGCTAAGCACCAAGGTAACTTTGGTGGGACAGGTAAGTTGTGGTCTGCCATCCTTCACTTTCACCTGCATCTCTGTAAGAGGGCGACATGGTCATCTAGTGCCACGTAACTGAGTCAGGAAGGGCTCAGCTAAATGATTCTCCTGTGGGGTCTTTTAAGGTGCTGGAACAGTAAGGGGTGGCACCTGCTGGGTCCGTTCAAGCATCTCTCCCACTTTCCAGGTGTGGTCTTAGGGTCTCCCTTTGGGGTCTCCCCATGAGGTCAAGTTTGGGCTTCCTATAGCATGGCTGCCGCCAGGCAGTCAGACTGTTTACATGGTGACCAAAGACATCAAGGGCAAACTATTCCAGACAACAAAGCAGAAGTTGAGCCACTTTTTATCACTCACCATCAGAAGTCATGTATGTCACTTCTACCATATTCTCTTGGTTACAAGCAAATGATGACCCCACTCAGATTAAAAAGTAGGAAAATCAGACTTTATTTTTTCTGACGTGCTGGGGAAAGAGATACAGTTGTGGTCATCTTTGGAAAATATAATTTGCCACATCAGCCCTCAGAGTCTCTTCCAGACTCCTTTTCTGTGACTGGTACCAAATCCTGCATTTTACTTCCACAGCTGTCCTCTGTTTTCCATTCTCTTAACACTCTCTTCATGATCAGGTTCAAATAACTTTCAGGATGAGTTATTAGTGATGCTAGCTGCTCTCCATCCCAACGTCTCTTCTTTCCTCTCTAATACTACACAGCCTCTCTTCCTGAAGCACAGCCCTAATGATGCCACGCCTTACAGAGGAGATGGCACAAAGTATGTGCTCTTTGAATATTGGGATTTCCTCTATTATCTCTGAGGGTCCTCTATTATCTGTTGAGCTAGGTACAAAGCCCTTGGCCTGACATTGAAAGCCTTCTGTAATATTAATTTATCCCACAAACACGTATTGAGCATCCACTCCACCAGACACTGCGCTGGGAGCTGGGGATAAAATGAAGACCATGACGAACATGTTTCCTGCCCTCCTGGAGCTTCTACATTCATCAAGTCATTTACTAAATAAATATTTAATGTATTGAAGACACAACTATTTGCCAGACATAGTCCTAATCAATTTAGGTGGAACAATATTAATACAATATTGATATGGCCACCACGTGTCTTATCTGACACAATGAACTGAATTTCCTGTTACCTCTCCTCTTAAAATACATGCTCTAAATAAACTGGACAACCAATTTTCCCCCTTGTGTGTTCACACTTTATGTCCATATTTCCCACTTCCACATTTAAGTTTATATTGGTCTCTTTGTCTGAAATTCCTCCTCAATCTTCAAATTCTATCTCAAATCCCATATATTTACAGGAAAGCTACCTTACTCTGCTGTCCAATTAAGTGTGGACTCTTTCTTTACACCTCTACGGCATACTGTTCGCATCTCCCTGAGGTCATCCCTTAGCCTTTGTACAATAGACAATTACATAGGAGTCCTGACTCCTCTGCTGGACCATCAGGCCCTTGAGGGCAAGAACTGTGTCCTACTCATCTTTATCAGTCTTTGTTACCTTTCCTTTCAGTAGCTACCCAATATTTATCTAATTAGCGGAAAATCTGGAAACAAACTTGAGAAAATACCAATCTATTTCCTTGTTTTGAGACAGAAGTGTTAGCAAAACTGTTTGGTTATAAATTCTGATAAATACAATTCAAACTTGTATTAGCAGAAAACAACAGTATTGGCTGATGCAACTGAGAAGTCCGTGGATCGTTGGGTGTCGCCGGGAATTTCCGCCCTCCCTCTGTCAGTGTTGTTTTGCTCTCGGACAGGTTCTCAGATTGCCCGCCAGAACTGCACCTTATGAGCTTAGTAACTCCTTAGGAAAGAGAATAACCCTTTGCTATGTCCCAGGATTGAGTGTCTTTGCCTCCGTTGAGGTCTCATGCACAACCCTGGACCGATCACTGTGGCCCAGGGGTGTGGTCCTCTGCTTCACCACATCCTGGAGGAGACGGAGGACTCTCAAGGCTCTGGAGCAGAGGAGGGATGAACTGTCTAGTAGTGCTGGGAGAAAAACAGTCTGATGGGAATGTGGAGTGGGAGGACTCACCAAAGAGAGGAGTCAGAAATGACATTCGAATTCCAAGACTGGGACCTTAATTCCCCCTTTGCAAGAAAGATCCTTCAAGGTAGAGGAGCAGAACGCCTCCTAGGAGATCCGAACTGAAAGGCCATGGGCAGCTGTCTGAAGGACTCAGCCCAGTCCACTCAGCTCTGAGGGAACCACATATCACTAAGAGACAGAAGTCGGGACACTGGAGTTACCTCCATGGTTCTGCCACTAGCAGGGGTGTCCAACCTTTTGGCATCTCTGGGCCACACCGGAAAAAGAAGAGTTGTTTTGGGTCACACATTAAAAACACAAACACTAATGAAAACTGATGAGCAAAAAAAAAAAAAAAAAGGCTTTAAGTAAATTTACGATTTTGTGTTGGGCCACATTTGTAGCCATCCTGGGCCATGGGTAGGACACCCCTGCCTTGGGCAAATCACTTAACCTTTCTGAACCTCAGTTTCCTCATTTCTAAAATAAGCTGAGAGGGCTCCGTGGTCACTGACTTCCTTTTCCGTCCTGACATTCTGTGCTGCTATTTCTGGAGTTGAGTATAACTGACTCTTCCTTCATAATAGCTCTGGAATTCATTTCCCTCTGCCTGGTAGCCTAGGCCTTCACAAAGTCATCAAGAGTGTGACTTCCTCCCCTTACCAGATGTGGGATCTTGGGTGAATTACCTAATCCCTCTTTGCCTCAGTTTCCTTATCTATAAAATGGGTATAATAACAGTCCCTGTATTTTGGGGTTGTTGTGAGAATTAAATTAAATGAACATATGTAAAGTGCTTACGACAGACATGGCAAATTTCAGGTGCAACATCACTGTTAGCCGTTACTATAATTCCTCACTGTGTTGTTTCCTGACTTCTTTTATGACGAGGGCTCTTGAAGCTAGGCCACAGGAAAATGAACAGTGCTTGGTCGACATACCCTCTTGGTCATGCATACTGTTCAGAAGTGGCCATCTTATTCTTTGGGCTTGAAGAGGCAAAGCAGTGCATTATGAGTATGATGGCCATATTTCTGGAACCCCGAATTAGACCATATGATTTCACAAGTCTAATTATACTTATTAGGCAAGTGAAAGATCATTTGAAATAAAAACTGTCATGTATTATGCCATAAATTGCCATAATTATGAGTAAACTTCATTTGCCTAACTCTACATTCTGGTCCCTTCAGCAAACACTGTAACAGCCCAAGAAGAAATACCACTTGCATCAGACCCAGACCCAGTTGGATGGTGCCCTTGCTCCCTGAGAACTGCTTTCTAGATGCCTCAGGGACAGACAGCACTGAGGGACATAAATCACACACATATACACAGCCTTTTTTTCTCCCAAAGGCTGAAATTCTACCAATTTCAGACTCCTCCAGCAAATTCCAGATGAGTCATTTTCCCAAATCTCCCTTGTCAGTACTGCCTCTCAGTGCCAACTTCCTCCGTACAGAAAATAAAATAAGAAGACATAATTGATGGGCCCTGCTGGCTTCTAAAGACAATTTCATTTCATCTCCAAGGGTTATTGGGAATCGTCTGCAAAACCCAGGTTCTTATGGTGGTGCCTCCCCTACAAAGCTGTCTTGAGGCTGCGGACAGGGGATGAGAGACCCTGACAGGCCCTGAAAGCTGAGGTCCTTGGTCAAAACAGCAACCTGCATCTGTGTTTGTTCATGCTTCTCAAGGACCTTCGTTTCTATTACTGTACCCATTTCTCACAACAACCCTGTGGGTAGATACTATCACTGTCACCATTTTACAGACAAGGCAACTGAGGCTCAGAAAAAGAAAATGATTCGACAAAAAAATTTACTTTTCATAAAACCAAAATTCTGTGTCTTTTCAAAATTCTCTTTCAATGATTTTTCCCAAGAACAACAAATAGGATTTCTCTCCTATGCCCTTTCTAATCTCTGGTGGCTAACCAGAGATCTATCATTGAAAAGGGTTCTAATGCCATGCCCAGGGCTGTGACTGGTTAGCAAAATCTGACTTGCAGGGATAAGAAAGTGGTAGCAAATGTGTCACATATTTGTCAGGTATTTTCCATCCTATGCATAATATCTCTACTCTTTAACCTTATCCCTATATTCAGAAATCTATAGATCATATGTCTCAGAAGTATCTCTTTGCATTGCAAGTAAGCTCAAACACACTTAAGCCAAAAAAGGAAAACTTATTGTAAGAACATGACAGTGTGTGTCTCTTAGAACCCAGTGATTGAAGTGCTGGTGGGTCTGGCCACAGACAACTGAAACCAAGAACTGAACTGTCATCAAGACTCCGGAGAGACTTTTCCTGTTACTTTCTTTATGTTTTTTGTCTCCCATTCTCTCTCTATTTTTACCCTTTCTTTCTAGCCCCCTATCCACTCTAACTCCTACCCTTTTTTATTTTCTCCCTCTCCTCTCCTCTCCTCTCCTCTCTCTCTTTTTCAGCACAAGTGACAAGATTAAAAGTAGCACTTTCCATGACGATATACCACTTCACACCCATGAGGATGGTTATAATTTTAAAATCTGAAAATTACAAGTATTGGTGAATATGTGGAGAAATTGGAACACTTGTACATTGCTGGTGGGAAGGTAAAATGGTTCAGCTGCTTAGAAAACTGTAGGGGAGCTTTGTCCGCCGAGCCCCCCCGGTCTGCCATGGATGAGAATAAGTCTACCAAGACATGATCTGCTTGGGGAGGAAAGGTGGCCGATCTCTCCAAGGAGTAGGACCTAGAGCCTTTTCCTTAATGGCTTTTATTTGGTTCGTTTACACAGGAATTCAGGTAAAGCTCATTACTCCTTGCCCGGAAGTAAGGGAAGTAAGAATCAAACAATAGATAACAAGGAACTCTGAGGGCCTATTTTGAGTCAGGGTCAAAGAGCTGTAAAACTTTAAGGAACAAACTTACTTCTTCCCTGGACCCTTATCATTCAACTGAGAGCATTCTAAACAAAGCAGCTTTCATAGGATTTTACATATTCTTTCTTAGGCCTGATTGCCCGGGGAACCCGCCCTTTCCAGCACAGGGCTGTACCATCCTCTGTCATTGTTTCAGGCTTAGGTGGAGCAAGGGAAGTAAGGCAGCCAAGAGATTAGGAGACTTCTTGCAGACAGAATGAGGACTCAGGCTATGTCAAAGCCAAGGGGTGAGAGTCCATCACCCCCTTTTGCTGTAGCCCCCAAAGTCCTTTCTTGGGGGCCTCCCACGTGATCGTGCCTGTCTTAGGTCATTCCCCCCCTTGGGGAATCTTACCAGTCATTGGCTAACTGACCAAGCATTGGAGGCCAGGCAGGGTAAAGTAAAAGGAGCAGAAGTGGTGCTCCTGCCAGGGAGATAAGCTTTTGTCTCCTTGCTGACTTACGGTCCAAGGTCGTTCCCTTGGCCTTAGCCTTGGTGGGGGTTACAGCTTCTGAAACCAAGCAGGGCAGTTCCCAACAGAAAACAGTTGGTGATTCCTTAAAATGTTAAACATGTTATCATATGACCCAGCAATCTATTGCTAGGTGTATACTCAAAAGAATTAAAAGCAGGCACTCAAACAGATATTTGTACACCAATGTTCACAGCAGCATTATTCACAATAGCTAGAAAACAGAAACAACCCCAATATTCAGCAACAGATAAATAGGTAAATAAGATGTAATAGATACATACAATGGAATATTATTCAGCCTTGAAAAAATACAATTCTAATACATTCTACAATGTGGATGAACCTTCAAAACGTTATGCTAAGTGAAATAAACCCAATACATAAGGACAAGTTGTATGATTCCATGGAGATGAGATGCTGAGGATAGGCTAATTCAGAGAAACAAAGTAGAATAGAGGTTACAAGAATCTTGGAAGAAGGAGAAATGGGGAGTTATTGTTCATTGGATACAAAACTTCTATTAGGTATAATACCAAAATTCTAAAAATGGATGGTGGTACAGGTCGCACAATATTGAGAATAATGCCACTGAATTGTCCACCTAAAATTAGCTACAATAGTAAATCTTACATTATGTATATTTTACCACAATAAAAAAAATGGGGGAGGAGTAGCACTTTCCAATACAAATATAATGTGAGTCACAACTGTAATTTAAAAAATTTAGTAGTCACATTTTATAAGATAAAATTCGTTTTCAAAATAGACCTCTAATCAACATATTCAGAATATATTTAAATATGTTACCAATATAAAAAATATAATGAGATATTCTGAATATTTTCTTCATACTAAGTCTTTAAATTTTAATGTATAGTTTACATTTACAAAATATCTCAATTTGGATTGGCCACATTTCAAATGACCAATGTTTAGTAGCAACCAAACCTAACAGTCCAGATCTACAGTTCATATGTCTTTGAGTCCAGCAACCAGCTGGGCATGCCTACCATCTCTGACTCTCCATTTCAAACTTCAGGACAGAGAATCTGTCTGGTTCCCCATTAAGGCAGGTGTCTATATCTCATCCAATCAGCCTTGGGTACACAGGGCAAGGATCACATCCTATAAACATGGTGGCCAGAGAGGAGGGAAAGTCTCAGAGGAGAGGGTGGAGGGCTGGCCAGGGTCTAAAGGATGTATAACACAATGTTCACAGAGGACTTGTTAGGAAGAAACATCTAGGGTCGCCTTTATTCTCTGGGAGATTCTATAAGTTCTCAATAATCTTGCATTTGGGGGGTGTAAGACAAAGAAACTCCTCAAGGCAAGAGCAACCTAAGAAGAGTGTCTTCTACCTGGGGGAGATAAACCAAGCATCCATCCCTAGATTGAGAGACCCAGAGCTGCCCAGAGAGAAGGTATCGTCATGCAAGATAAACTCCGCACTGGAGCAGAGTCTGAGGCAGACACTGGGAAACAGGCATTATTATGATCACTTGTAAATTGGGGAATCATCTTCAAGAACAAAATTAATCCAGGAAGGACAGTCCCATGCAGCTTTGGAATCTGCCCCGGCCCACTGGCCCCCCAGTCCTCAGGATAGAACATTTGTCATGCTGTTCGCCAACACCAAGAGCTCCCCTTTCCACAGACGCCTTCCAGTTGCACAAACAACTTTTGTGGGAACATCCAGTAATCTCTGGTTTTGTTTATGGAAGCTCTTCAATATGAAGAAGGCTTAAGTCCTTAAAGAGAGCCAAGGAAACAGCTGTTTTTTCTCTCCTCAGGATACTGGGGCCTCTGAAGGAGCATATGCCCCTTCCTTAGCTACAACCATTTTATGAGATGACTGTGTCAACTGTTTGTCACAGCTCCTCACCCAAATATGTCCACGTGGCCCTCAGGTAGTCATAGTGAGAAGGAAACATGGTCACCGCTGTGTGTAGTGGCTCCTCTGAGCAGAGCAAATGATGGGGATGGGGTGAGAAGGTGATAGGGTAAGATTTCTGGGATCCTATTTCTGTGACTGAGGCCAAGCCATACTATCAGTGTTTTTTGAAGTGTAGTCTAAGGGTTAGAGCTCTCAGCTGCTTCAGTACTGTCTAAGTCTTCACACTGCTCTTGGGATAAAACCCAAACCCGTCATCATGGCCTCCAAGGCTGTGTATGATCTGGCCCCTGCCTACCTCCCTGACCTCACCTTGTAGCTCACTTTAGTCCAATACTGGTCTCCTCTCTGTTCCTTGAACACGGCAATTCCTTGAGAACCTTTGCCTAGACCCTCTTCCCTAACTCTTTGCATGGCTGGTTCATTCTCATGGTTGAATAATCAGCTCAAATGTTGATTCTTTACAGAGGCCCTCCCTGACCATAAAGTAGTCCCTTACCCCTTCCTGCAGGCCATTTCTCAACCCATCACCTACTTCATAACACTCTTCCCAACTGGATGATCTTACTCATTCATCTTTATCTTCTCCACTAGAACGCAAGCTCCTTAAAAGTATGGACATATCTAGCTCATTAACTGCTGAACCTCACAGTCTAAAACAGTGCGTGACGCATAGTAGGATCTCAATAAATATTTTTTAAAATAAATGAGTCAACTATCTGGAGTATTCCAGACCCACTAACTCATGTCTTCTAGGAGCAGTGCCTGGAATCTGTGTTTTTCACAAGTGTCTCAGACAATTTATATGTACACTAGGTAGGGGTCAAGAAAATTGCACTGCATTTACCTGGCTGGGTAACAGCCCACCTTTCCCTCTTATTGTCAACTTAAAGGCTCTGTCCTGTCCAACACTATGAGGCAAATTAGAGGACATTTTAGTCTCCTCCAGTGTGGTGTCTTAATTTGGCCTTCCGGAGACTATTCACTGAACAGTGATGCATTAGGAATGAAGGTGGGACAACAAGTTCCATCAGAACAAGACTCAGGTGGACCATCTTCCTTGCTTATTCCCACACTTAGCAGAGTGCCTGACACATAGAGGGCCAACAATAAATATTTGTTAAATCAATCAATAAACAAAGTAGTAAACACCACTATGCGCCCCAGGCAACATGCTAGACACCAAATACACAGATCTGCATTTATCTGCAAATTGCTCAAAGCCTAGAGGGAGACAAAAATGAAAGTTTATAACTGGAATATAAGTTATATATACAAGGTGCTATGAGCTTCACAGTGAAGGCAAAATTTGAGCCACTTGTTTTATTCTGCATCCCTGCATAAACTCTCATATCAATTTTATTAGTAAAATATTTTAATTTTCTCGAGAGATATTGAAGAATAGGAATTTGTTTCTTGGCTAAATCATTTTCTTGCTAAATGTGAAAAAGTAAGCAAACCTCTCTAGGTTTCAATTTCCTCTTCATGTACCTACTTCACAGGCTAAGGTGAGAATTAGACAAATTAATACACACGAAAAGCTTAGCCAGCCCAGTACCAGAGACATAGTAAGCACTCTAAATACATCAGGTATTATGATCATGCAGTTTTAACTTCCTTTAAACCCTATGTCCAGCACCTCTTCATGTACTTTTAAAAATGCATTTTTTTACAAACTCACTTACCAATAGCTAAAGCAAAAGGGAATATCAGTCTCAGACATTGCCCAAGATAATATAAAATCCCAGGTTAGTGGAGTCTGAAATTAATTACTTTCTTCTCCTTGTGACATTGTAATTTAGAATCAAAGTGTTTTCTCCCTAGATGAGAGAGGAATTCCACTGTTACATCACACAGAATGGTGCCTACATGGTTTGCTAAAGCTTTTGCAAAAAAATTTTATTGTAATAAAACCACATGTTCACACTAAAATCTTTTGTTATATGAAACTTTGACTTCAGCCAAAAAGAAATCTTAAATAGGTGGATTATTTTCCATGCCTTGGAGAGGCTCTGAATCCCATGAAATGAGGGGGCAATGGAGTTTGTGAGCAGCTCCCCACCAGCCAGTGAATTCCTGGGAAATTGGATCTGGGCTTTGTGGTTCCAGAAACCACACATTCTGGCTGGCCAAGGACAGTCCCAGTTTATGCTTGCTATTATTATTTAATTAAAAAAGAGTACTTTCTTGCACTCTCCAAGTTGTCTCAGTTTAGATGGCAATTATACAGTCACCTTAGTCATGGCTCTTCAGGTCTCCCCCATGGAGAACTCAGGATCCAAAATGGAGAAATAATGACAAAAACTACATTTGCCAAGTGCTGGCTCTGTGCTGGACACTGTGCTGATCACTCTCTGTGCCTTGTCTCACTCACTGCCCCAGTCAGGGCTCAGATGAGACTTCCAGAAGGCCTGGGCCCGGAAAAGGTTACAATGTGCCACTCTGTGCCTCAGCTTCATCATCTGTAAGATGGGTATGATAAGAGTTGCTGTGATGAGTATGAAAGGAATGAGTATGAGTATTACAGGCAAAGCTCTTAGAACCATGCCTGGCTCATGGTAAGTCCTCCAGAAGTGCTATCTATTATTATGAGTCGTCTCTTCCACCTCATTTGGGGTAACCTCTCCACTACACACATACACACTCACTCACTCACTCACTCTCCAGCCATGTTGGTTTTCTTCCTTTTATTCCAACAAGCCAAGCTCTCTAACTCACAGATGCTGTTCTTTCTTCCTGGGATGTTCTTCCTTTCTGTGAAAGGCCAATTC
Source organism: Tonatia bakeri (assembly GCA_004024845.1). Lineage (NCBI taxonomy): Eukaryota > Metazoa > Chordata > Mammalia > Chiroptera > Phyllostomidae > Tonatia > Tonatia bakeri. The sequence goes on from PVIA01008199.1 coordinate 24,261, forward strand.
ATGCTCATTCTTTGAACCTTCTCTAAATATTCACCTCCTGAAAGTGGCCTTCCCTGACCCTCTTAAAAAGACAGTCTCATTCTCTCTCTACTACATGTCTCTGCTTATTCCCTTCCTAGCCCTCATTGGCATCTAAAACGGTCTTCTTTATCCATGTGTTAGTTTATGCACTTATTACCTGCCACACCTCCTGGAAATATTAGCTGTCTTGCTGTTCTTGTGTCTCTGCACCCAGCACAGCACCTGGCATGATAGATGCTCAATAAAGATTTGTTGAATTGCACTTCCCAAACTCTATAAATGAAAGCTTCAGAGTCTAAATCCAGGTCAGGTTACAGCCAGAGGCCCTGGATAGAAAGGGAAATGGTTTACCGTGCAAATGGTTTCTCTCCCACGGGTACCTCGGTCACCTTCAAGAGCTCTAAGCCTGTGGCCCAGCATTCCATCTCAGGCACCCGTCCCTGTTTATCTCCTGGTGTGAGCACCCTGGTAGTTGTGTTACACTGTCATGCTCATGTGTTTGATGATTTGAGTCCACACCTGACACCCCATGGGGAAATAGGAGCCCTCCAATAATATATTTGCTGAGGAAGCAGTGAAGGCTGCCTGACACAACTCTCACTACCTGTGCCGTTTGAGGAGCAACAGTGTTACTGAAGGCATCGCCACATGACTTACAGATGCTTATGGGATTTGGAGAACTCAAATAAGGCTGGGGATTTATTTTCCTGTCCTTGACAGAGACAGCGTACAGGGTTATTAACTCTCTTGTGCATAAGAGTCACCTACGTCTTCATTAAAACTGCCCGTTCCCAGTATCCCAACTCTTGAGTGGCTGAATCAATGGACCTTGTGTTATAGCAGCAGACACTCAGAGTCTTCTACAGCTGCCGACATACTACATGGTGTGGCAAGCAAGTTACATACAATACACTATGTGGTTTAATCCAACTAATACTCCTATGAAGTAGGCACGACTTTCTCCCTTTTTGTAGTCAAAGAACCTGGGGTTGAGAGACAATAGGTACTTTTCCCAAGGTTACGCAGCTCAACAGTGGAGCTAGGAAGCCTAGCGTGGACCAGCAGCTTCAGTATCCTCTGGAAGTTCGTTAGAAATGCAGGTTCTCAAGCCACACCTCAAACCTCCTGAATCCAAATCTCAACTGACGTAAGTCTACATTCAAGTCTGAGAACCTTGCTCTGGCTTACCTGACTCAATACTGGTGTTCTTTCTCTCTTCTCCAGTGGTTTTCAAACATGGGTTGCCACAGGAATCACCTGGGATATTTAATCAACAGCCATTTTCCAGGCCCCACCCCCAGAGGCCCTGACTTGGTGGGTCTGGGCTGAGGCCCAGGTCTCTTTTTCCCACAGCGGCCCAGGTAGCTCTGAGGGGGATGGCCTAAGAACCACACTTGGAGAAACACTTGTACAAAAGGCATCAGCCTCCCTTTCATTATTTTTTTGAAAGTGAAATAGAATTGTTTTTTAAATGAGCTCCCCACTATAAAGACTATTTTATTAAGATTGGTTTCCATATTTGTGATGAGGAGAGAGGGCAGACCCTGCCAAATATTGACACGTGAAGGTAGGAAGACTTTAAAGTACATGAGGTGCAGATGTGAGAAAATTGAGGTTCAAGGATGACAGATAAACTGCCCAGCATCACATGGCTCATTGGTGGCAGAGCTAAACCAGAACTCAGGACTCCTGATTCTTTCCACCAAAACACAGATCAAACAGACTGCTCAGCAGCCATAGCAACACAACTGATGAGTATAGGCTCTTAGCACGGGCCAGGCACAGCTCTAAACGCTTTTATACACTAACTCATTTAAATCTCACAACAACACATGAGGTGGATATTGCTATACCCATTAAACTGATGAGGAGACTGCAGCACAGAGAACGGATGTCACCTGCTCACCACGTACGTTGTAGTGTGAGGATTCAAACCCAGGCAGTCTCAATTCTTAAGGCACTTAGGAAGCAAAGAATCAATGAATGAATCAATGAATGAGCGAGTTAATCCATTAAATATTAGTGATTGCAAATTATTCTGAAATACCCTTCCTGTTTTTTCCTTCTCTTTGTCCCCAAGCACATGAGCCCAGAATTGGGTTAGAGGAGAAATGCACCATCGCCTTGTACACATTTGATTAAGAGCAGGGGAACTGGAATCACAGACTGGCTTTTCTGCTCACTCACTGTACAGTTTTGGGAAAGTCACAAAACCTTACTTAAACCCTACTTTCCTTACATATAAAACAGAATAATAGTAATAATAGTAAGCATCTCCAAGGGTGTTGTAACTGAAGATAATGCAATTAGAATGCATTGTTATTATTATTTTAAGAACTGACACATTTTTACAGCCATGTTCCATTTTCAAATGAGCCTGAAGTTGTTTCAAAGCCCCCTGAGGGCAAGAGACTGTTCCTTGAACTTCCTTATCACCCTTGCAATCCCCAACAGGATATATTCGTGAGCCAGTTGCTCAGTGATAGGGATCAGCCACAGTCCTTGTTACTGTGTTTACATACCAAGGGAGGGAAGGAACTCTTCTTCAAGGCATAGTTTCCCTGACCCGTCCAGTGTCCCTTCCATCCAGTTTGTCCTTTTACAGAGAACACAGGAATGTGCAGAGAAATTTCTATCAACTGCAGAAGATGAACTTTTCTTTAAAGAAAATTTACCTTGAAAAAGAATTGCACTGGGCATGACCAGCACACTTTTTCCACCTTCTTTTGCGGCCTTGGCCAAATCACTTAGTCTGTGTAGGTCTCTATACCTTTCCCCACAAAACAAACAGGATAGTTGCTGAGGTTTCTCAGGGCTCTTGTCAGTAACAGCTTTCTATTTCTTTGAATCCTTATTTCAATGACTCTGAAATTTCCCACCCATCCCTCGTAAGTTTCACTATGGGATACTGATGGGGAATGACAAGGGTCTCATCAAATGGGAGGTACATAAAATTACTAAATATAACTAACATCTGTAAAAACCATTAGAGCTACTGTACATTGACCTACTATTTCCACCCACTGTGCTAGTGCACACACACCTGTCACAACCCTAAAAAGCTGGTTATTATTGTTCTGATTCTACCTTTGAGGAAACTGAGGCCCAGAGACTTAAGAGACATGCCTGTCACATAAGTGGCATAGATAGAATTTGAATCCAGTTTTTGTGACCTAAAATATATTGTTAAGTAAAAAAAATCAAAATAATAATATGATTAACAATGTACAATAATGTATATAATAATGTACATAACAGCATATAATGTATAATATATAATAATGTATGGTTAATAATAATATAATGTATGGTTATTAATGTATATAAAATTTATTTACGAAAGTGGAGATGGTAGGTACAACTTAGACAAATGAAACATTCTCTACCTGTATTTATATCATCTAAGCATCTATGCAATAAAAAATAAATCATAAAAATGTTATGTTGTTACTTATAGGGGTGGAAGGAAACTGGATGGAGGTAGCAAGGACTTCTTTTAATATAACTTGTTTTTAAAAGTACTCCCTAAAAATTCCAGATAAGATGAAGCAAAGGCAGTTAAGTGTATAATCAGTCGCCAGCATAACCACATGGGGAAGAACTATTCAGAGAGACTTCAAAGTACAGTTATTTGGCTGCATATCCCTACTAAGATATATTGTAAAGACAATGGCCCTGGAAAAAACAAACTTTTTTTACTAATGGTATTAGTGGTGGTAGTGTTGGTATTGCTACTCTGAGACTGCTATGAGTGTATAGTGGAATAAATCGAATGAACAATTTTGTGGGTGTCATAGAAAACTATGGGAGAAGGGAAATACAGATGCAAGATAGACGACAGTGTGTAAAAACCCTATAATCCTGAATTTGAATAAAAACTGAATTTGAATGATACATGTTTTGTAGCTCTACCCACAGAAAAGGTCTACAGAAAACAGTCCAGAAGCAGTGAGCACTCCTGGTGTTCAGGCTATTATCTCTAAACACCACTTTTCACTAAAGGAAACCAGGCCCCCTGGAGAAATGGCATGTCTGGGTCAGCAAATGTGCAAAATGAGCCTGGAAAATTTGTCACGCCAGAAAACGAGGAAGCTATCAAAAAGTACAAGGATGGTATCGAAACAACCCAGGAGTCAACTTAAAGAGGCTTCCCTTGGCTAAAAAGGGAAACTCTGAACATCTAATGTGCAAATTGCACTTAACATATTTAAATTTATGATATTTTAAGACATTTACTAGTCGCCCTTAGAGGTTGCTGTGGAACCAACATATTACTTAGAAAGTTGGTGAATGAATTAAACATAAATTATATTTTTCTATTAGAACTATGCCTCAGCAGAACCAAATAGTTGACGAGGGAAAGTTTCTCTGCATAGAGGTATTCTAGCTCAGCAGTCCCCAACCTTTTTGGCACCAGGGACCAGTTTCGTGGAAGACAATTTTTCCATGGACTGGGAGGGTGGGGGTTGGTTTGGGATGATTTGAGCACATTACATTCAAGGTCACTTCCTGCTGTGTAGCCCAGCTCCTAACAGGCACAGACTGGTGCCGGTCCACGGCCCAGAGGTTGGAGACCCTGTTCTAGCTAGTGAAAAGAAACAATGGAATACGAAACTACTCCATCGCCATTTTGCGGCATGAATTAATAGATCCGAGCAATGACCAATGACTGTTTACGTTGCAGAGAGACAATCAAGTACTTCCTGTAGCAGAACAGAGCACCACCAATGAAGCCACCTTGCCAAAAAGAATAGATTGTGAACTTAATCAAAATTCAACATCCAACTCCCATTTTACAGCAAACACAAGGGGCAGAGAATCAGCTAAATGTCACAACAGAGATGTGTTCAGCAAGACTGAGGTGTAGGAAACTCTACAGACAACCCACTCAGTTTGTTCTACAAAACACTTGAAAGGAAAAAAACTTAAAAGAGAGAGATGGAAGGAGAATCTATAGGTTACCGGGGACCTAAGAGGCATTGTAATCAATTACAACATTTGGATTTTATTTGGATTCTGATTCAAATGAACAAATATAAAACAACAGAAACTTTTAAAATAAAGCATTAGGGAAAAGAGCACAAACATCTATTAATTATCTGATAACCATCATAATACATCATAACATATATCATAATTAAAATAGGATATTTCTAATCATTACTATCTTAGTGTGGTAATGGTATTAATGTGCTTAATTTTTTTAAAATTAAGGAGTCCCTATATTTTAGAGACTTATACCAAGATATCCACAGATGAAATTACATACTTCCTAGGATCTGCTTCACAACGATGCAGGGAGAGAGGCTGGAGACATAGACAAGAATGTCCGTTAGCTGATCATTGTTGGAGGTGATGGTGGATTCGTGATACTATTCTACTTTTAAATAAAATTGACATTATTTATAATTAAAAAAGTTAAACACATGGAGAATCCTAGATGTACAGCCCCTGTTTCAGTGACTCCTGTGTCCTAGGGAACTGACAGTGCCTTATGCAACACCTTGGAACAGCAAAGGTGTGAATAAAGAACTCCCCTCCCCTCCCCTCCCCTCCCCTCCTCCTCCCCTCCCTTCCCCTCTCCTCTCCCCCACTGACCACCATTGATCTCCAGAGCCATGGTCTCTCGCCTCCCCAGGTAAAAGCAGTGCAAGTGCCCAAATTATGTTCTCAGTTGCAGAAATCAGTACTCTTCTTCAGAGCCTGAGGTGGGAGAAGACACTCTGCCTCAAACTGTAGCTCTGGGAGTGAAAGCTGCAGCTTCCCTTGAGAGAGACACAATTGCCTTCCAGGCCTCAGACCCCTTCTGGTCAGTCCACTCTACCTGTATTGCCCACAGGCTCCCAGGGCAGTGGGAGCTAACAGAAGAGGAGCTGGATTCCAGTTCAGAGCCATGTGCTTTGCAGAGTCTTAACAGAAGTCCTCAGAGTTTTCTCTACCTCTACATCCATCACATGGTCACAGCGCAGCCACCAGCTTCCTGGACTACTGCATAGCATCCTAACCATCCTTCCCACTTTTCTTCCTTCTCTGCTCCTTTCACGTACCATCTACCCCTCCAAAGCACTTGTTTCTCTCCAAATCACAGTCCAAGTGACCTTCTCAAAGCCCAAACCATATTATAAAGACTAACTCTTGCTGGCTTCAACCTCATTGCTCTTAGGCTGAAGACCCAAATCCACAACACAATTTCAAGGGTCTACAATGGCCTGTCCTCTTCTGGCCTTCTCTCATAATACAACCCTTATCCTCTCCACTTGCTAGCCACACTGGCTGTCCTGCCACAGGGTCTTTGCACATGCCCATCATTCATTCATTCATTCATGCATTCGCTCATTTAATAAATATTAGTTGAAGATCTACCATATGCTAGGCATATATAACTCCACTAAGTTTATTCTTTAGATCTTAGCTTGAGTATTAATTTACTAGGTAAATCTTCTCTGAATTTCTTGGTTGTGACCCCCCCCCCATTTTTATGCTTTTATAGCATCAACCACCTCCCTGCATAGCCCTTATGCTTATATAGGTACTTGTGTGGCTAATAGATTTCTTTTTCCTGCCATTGGACTGTATGCTCATGAGAGCGAAGATTATGTCTGCTTTTGCTCACCATTAATAACCCCAAGAACCCAGCCACTGTTGCATTCAAGGTAATTCTACATATAAATACAACCATCAACTATTTCATAATGCTACCAGAATAGCCAGGTCTAAGCATTTCCATGTTGAAATACCTATTATTTTATTACAAATTATCTTCCTTTTATTTTTTATTTACATTACCAATGGGCATTATGTTATCTTTTAGAGTTATGTAGCTAAGTGGATATTATGTTTGAACTTCATTTTGCAACAATAAAAGGTTATTAAAAATATCTGTCATGAAAGGGTGCTCTGGATCTGTTGGGGCTGAGAACACACGACATCAGAATTTCAGCTACTCATCCTCTCTGAGCCTCATATTCCACAACAGTGCGACAGGTGTAACACCAGCACATACTTCATCAGTTTGTTGTGAAGTTTAAATATAACAGCAATGGGCTTAATGAATGTAGTTATTAGAATGATGACTATAATTATTGCAATTATTATTATAACCAATTACATCCAATGTCTCTTCACAGTTTTGTGTAATTGAAACTAAGCCTCAGCTCAGTACACAGGATCTTTGTGACCTGACCCCATCCACATTGCAACACCATGAACCCTGTGGTCCAATGCAATTAACAATTTGCAATCCTGAGTGATCTGTGTAGTTCCAAGTCCTGGGCCTTGGGCATGCTGTTATCTCTGGCAAGAAGGCTCTTTCTGTGCCCCAACTCTTCCCTCAAGACTCAGTTCAACTACCACCTCTTCCACAAAGTCTTCTACCAACTAATCTGACATCATTGTTTCTCCTTTATACTCTCAATCACATCTGGTTTCTCCACCTCCCACATTAGACTGTGGATCCCTTGAGAGCATAGAGTATTTCTGGTCTTTAAATTCTAGCACACAAGTTCATACTTAATAAATGTTTGTTGATTGACTGAATGAATACATGAGTGAGTGAATAAATGAATGGTACCATTTCCCTAGAAACACTCTAAAGGGATGGATGATAAGCAGGAGAACCAGACCTGAAATGTGAGTCTTTAAACATCCAATCCAGGGTGCCTTCCTGGAGTAACCCAGCTCACCACAGTGGTTTTGTAACAGGGTGCAGCCAAGAGGGGGGCCCCAAATAGGGATTTGGAATGGGCCCCAGAACTCAGGGTGTCCAGGAAATATTAGGGTGTCCTAAGCCCCCCAAACAGGTGTGGGTTGGGGGAAGGGACACATGGAGCAGGGCCATTGAGAGCTGTTTTGCATAGCAACAGCTTTGCAGCTAACCTCTGGCACGGTCATTTTAACATATCTATAACCTTTAACTGGTTATATAGATATGTTAAATAGCTGTGGCCATGCTCTGAGCCAGGGGAATGGAAGTAACTTCCCCACCAAGACATAACTGGGGGGCAGTCCCCCGAGTTACAGTGCCTGCATGGGAGCTTGGAGAAGACTGGCTCCATGACACGGCACCATGCCTGCCCAGACCTACAATGGCAGCCCAGTAAAGCTGGAAGGATATGGGAATGCTGGCAAGTGTGGTCAATTGTGGGAGGAGTCAGAAATGGGGCTGCAGAGGAAGACTGGTGTGGGGATTTTAAACCCAGATGCAGCAGCCACTGGAGGGAGAACCACGCAGTTTTGGCTGAGTGGGGACTCCTGCGGCCCTGTGAGAAGAGAATCACCATGTGGCTTTAGCAGAGAACCGCCACTCAGCTTTGGCAGAGTGGCGACCCCCCTCCTTGTAGCCATTGAGGAGAGAGAACCACTCAGCTTTGCCAGAGTGGGGACTCCGCAGTCCTGGCAGGGAGAACCACACAGTTTTGGCTGAGTGGAGACTCCCACAGCCATTGTGTGGAGAGGACCATGCAGCTGAGAACATGCAAGGGAGAACCACTTGGCTGTGGCAATAGAAGGGAGAACCACGTGGCTTTGGCAGAGTGGAGATTCCTGCAGCCACTATGCAGAGAGGGCCACGCGGTTTTGGCTGAGTGGGGACTCCCATGGCCCTGAGAGAGAGAACCACATGACTTTGCCAGAGTGGGGATCCCCACAGCTTTAGAAGGGGGAACCACAACCCGGCTTTAGCAGAGATCCTGGTGACACAACTGGTGGTGCCAGGAACCCAGGGAGGCCTACCAGCTGAGATGGATTACTGGGAAGAACTGGGGGCTGCCTGAGCCACGGACTTCTAATTCTTTTCCTGAGATACGGTACTGCAGACTGGGCAAAGGGGGAAGAAAGGACTGTGTGTGTTTGTCGGTGTTTTAAGGGACTTTGGGATTTTGATGAAGACATTAGGTCACTACTTTAAGTTTGTATAGCATTAAATAAACATTTCCTTTCCTTTTCATGAATCTCTGGCATTGAGAGACATCTTTCCTCTGGCGGTGGATATAACAAACCTGGGGGGTTCCTTTTGGGTAATAGTATATCGTCCCAGGCCCCCCACCTTGTTGTTCTGTAACAGTTTGGCCTGGTCAATACTACAGAACAAATGTTTTTCATTCTGAAAAATTTAATCTGTGACTCCAAGGTTCCCAGCTGTCTTGGACAAAGTGTTACCTTCCAAACAATGAGGGGGAGTACTGATAGAAAGACAAGAGGGCCTAGAAGCGTGAAGACTCTCAGGAATCAAATATCCACTGGGTTCCAATATACCAACCCGCTGTTCTTAGATTTTTACCTGAGGGTTTCCTGGCAAGGATCTGGCTGCCCCACCTTGGTCCTATTATTCCGAGCAATTCTGTCTTTCCAGGAGCCACCTGATGGCCACCTGATGATCATAAAGGTACACACTTAAGACTCTAACTTGACAAATACCATAAATTGCCAGACTCAACCAGGACTCAGGAAAACACCAGCATTTTCACTCTTCTCCAATCTGCAATTGTCAAGTGACTGGTCAGTAGCAACCAGTCACAAATAAGGAAATTTACAGTACAGGCTACCAGCTTGGGGACCACTGGCAGGGTGGACTTGGATACTGGCTTCCCCAGGTCCAGAAGCTTCTTTTAAATGTTCACATTCTAGTGTGCCCAGCATCTGCTTTACATTCCTGCCTTGCTTACTTAGGGAGGCAGAAGGAACATGGGCTCCAGGACTCAGTTCCAGACCTGGTTCTGCCACTGCCAAGATGTGTGGCCATGGGAAAGTTACTCAGCCTCTCAGGACTCCAGTTGTCTTACTTGTGAAGGAATTGGATTCAAATTTACCTCTAAGGTTGTTGCTAACTACAACCTTGCTATACCAAGTGTGGTCCACAGACCAGCAGCAGCCGCACCTCAGGGCTTGTTAGACATGCAGACAGTCTCATCCCACCACCCTAGACCTCCTGCATTAGAATCTGCATTAGGACCCAAGACCCCCAGAGGTTCCTACATACCACAAAGTTTGGAAAGCACTGCTCTGTAAGACCATGCATCTAACTGCTAGGCTGAGTGACCCCTTCCTTCCAGAAAAGTATGTTTGGATTTGGACAAGAGCTGCCTCTAATTAGGAGATTAATGTCACCCAGAGAAGAGAAAGGATGGCTTTTTGAGCAGGACTTGGTCAGCCCATACCACTTAAGCAAACGCTAAAGCAGATTCTTTCCCTCCCTCCCTCCCTTCCTTCTTTCCTTCTTTTTCTATGATGAAAATTGAGAGAAGAAATGTTCTACCATTCCAACAAAAGAATGATCCTGTTCCTGTTTCCCCAAGGGCCCTAGTTCCCTCTGGGGTAATCCCTGTGAATGTGGCTTGACACCTGCCTAGAATGCAGCCCCCCAGAGCCACCCCACTGAGGAGGCAGCAGGAGGTCCTAGAAGTGGGAGAATGAGAAGCAGGAGAGAGGAGCTGATAGGGCTCTGCAGGGAGCCAGGCCCCACTGAGTGAGCTTCTAAAAACAAACATTCTGGATCACTCTCCTCTGCGCTTGCCAAAATTTCCCTTCTGGGAAGGAGATCGCAAAGACCCTCTGTGGCCCCCATCCATAGGCAGCTCCAGGGCAGATTCAGAGACCAAAGCTACCCCCTGCTGTGTGCTGCTGGTATGCCCAGCCCCTGGTAGAAGATTAAAGTCCATTTGTTGGAGAAGTTGAAAATTAACACATGAGTGTTCCTAGTCCTCTTTCTATCTGTGAAAGAGGATTCTGGCTTTGCCTGCTTAGTTTTTTTCTCTCCATGCCCTTTCAGAAAGCTTCTGCCACTGCCAGATGGGTTTTCTGGCATGGGCACATGGCTTGGAAAGGGAAAGGGGAAAAGAGGTACAATGTTTAGGGATCATAAAAGAAGACAGATTTTTAGGTGAGTTTCAAGAAGAGATCATGAGAACAGCTAAAGGATGGGAGGGTTGTTGATGGGAGAGAAAAAAGACTGGTAAAGTTTCCTTCTACACCTGTGACTCTCAAAGTACGACCCCAAGACCAACAGTATCAGCATCATTTAAGGAACTTGCTCGAAATGCACATGCTCTGGCCCACTTAGACCTATTGAGCCAGATCCTCCAGGGATGGGGCCCAGCAATCTCTTTTAAGATGTTTGCCAGGGAATTCAGATGCCTGTTAAAGTTCAGGAACTATAGTTATAAACAACCGTATTTTTTTTTCACAGTGAGTAAAAACAGGAGAAAAAACAACGTGCATTCATTGGAAATGACTGCACCCTCTTTGCCCACACACTCTGGCTCTAAGACAGGAAGATGAAGAACACCGACATGACAGGGTCACACCTTTCTTACTGGTGTTCACTGCGTGGACAGGTGGTCTGATGCTGGCATCTTCATCCTGCTTGCACGCAGAATCACCCTAGAGCACTTCTATCTTGTCCCTGCATGGGCGAGCCGTGCTACTTGAAAAACAAGAATGTGTGTAAAGTCAAAGGACTGCTCTTTCATTCTTTGGGTTTTGTGCCTAAGAAGAGACATCTGCAAAACCCTGTTTTCATTCAATAACGAACAGCACATTTAGTTTGGCCCAAATCAGCAACCCTACCTAAAACTTGAGCCAGAACTGGCCAGAAGCTGGGGAACTAAAGGGAAAACATGTATTTTTGTGATCCAAGTTCTCCTGGATCCCACCAGTCTGTTAAGTACAGAGGAGTTTCAACACTCACTCAGATATTTCACTATTTTTGTTCTGCTTTGTTCATGGAGGACGTTGGCTCCCCAAGCCTGCCTCCAGTATCTCATGTGATGTCATGAATCAGTCTGGCATTACCACAGGTCATTTGTCCCACACAGGGATGTCTTTTGCTGGTCACCACCCTAACCAGTAAGTACTGACTCAGATGGAACACAGATAGGTAATAGGCTATTATACTGTAGGGGGATTCCTATAAACCTTTCTTTTTTAAAATAAAAACAAGGCATGGAAATGGTTTTTAATGAATATAACAGGAGTACATCAAACAAGTAAAATTCCTTTCACTTTTGAGTACCCTAATTCCCAAAAATTTTTGTGTGACTCTTTCCAGAAATTTTTTATGCATACACTAGCATATATATTCTTTAATATTCACACAAATGGGGCTATTTGGGGCACACTGTTCTGTACTTTGCTTTTCTCCTTTAATAGCTTGGAAATAGTCTAGTGCAGTCTTTTTACTTGCTGAATGGTATTTCATCATGTGGACATGCCATACTTGGAATAACCAACCCTATTTATAGCCTTTCCCCATTTATCCCTTTACAAACAATGTTGAAGTAGGTATTCTTGTATCTATAATTTGGTGTACTTTTGTGAATGTATATGTGGATTAAACTCTTGTCCATGGTTCAAAGAGTATATGTATTTACAGTTATGATTGACATTACCAAAATGCCCAACAAAAGTATTACATTTAGTAATATGTTCAATGACTGTGAATTAGAGCCTCTGTTTCCTTATTCATGCAATAACATTGAATATTACCAAAATGTTTAGATTTTTACCAATCTGATACGTGAAAATAGCATCTCACTGTTGTTCAGAATTTTGATGTCTTTAATTAAAAGAAAACTAAACATCTTTTTGTACATTATTGCCTATTTTCATTTGTTTTTCTATGAATTGCCTTTCATATCCTTTCCACATTTCTTGGTTCATTTATTCATATTTATTCTTATTGATTTGTATGAGTTCTTCATAAAATAAGGAAATTACCTTTTTCTTCATTGTATGTGTTGCAAATAGTGTGTACCATTTTATCATTTGTTTCTTCACTTCATGAAATTTGCTTCCATAAAAACATTTAAATTTTTATGTAGTCGAAGTTATTAATTTTTTGCTTTATGGAGACCGGTGTGACAGGGGAAGAATAGGCAATGAGGTCATCTTCTTCAGATGGCATTTACTCGCCTAGTATGTCCTTTCTGAAGCCAGAGACTTGGAGTTGACATGAGGCTGAACACAAGGGTGTTTAGAAGTTAGGCTGGGTTATCCACCTGCTATATGCGCTGGGAATGGTGCTGGATCAGCCTCTCCCCTAGACCTGGAACAACACCCCTTTTGCATCTCACCTTTGGTGCAAAAGACAGTCCATCAGTCCACTCTCCTTTACCCTCACAGAGAATCCTCGTTCTGAGGCCTCATCACCCTTTCTATAATCTGACCACGGTGAGGTTGCTACAGGCCATCAGGCATATTTCATAAACTCTGAGCCTCCAAGAGATTAAGCTGGAGTTTTTGTCTATTTTCTCCTAGGGAGCCACTGTGCTCCCAACTATGTAGGTACAAATAGCTCAGCCATCTCACCCCAGAAGAAACCAAGGCCCCTTTGTACTAATGGAGGAGTGAGTAATGAGCCCCTGATTCAACCAAAATGTCCTGTTCCAAATTAATGAACCAACTGATCACCCTTGAAGCCTTCTAGAGGATTATATCAATTTAATTGAATCTGTTATTGGTGGCATTTCAAGAAATGTAAAGGGAGGTGGGAAAGGCTGTGTGGAAAGGTGCCCCTATGAGCAGGGTAGATGGGAGGGGCGTGGTACATGGGCACCCCATCCTGCCCAGGGATCTTCTCTAGAGTCAGGTCCCTCTAACTGTCCTACACGCCCTAACCAATTCCGACGTAAATGCCACCTGAATTTATTTTTTTGACCATGCCCATGGTGGAAGGCATCAAGGGGAAATGCACCAGTTGCCACTGTATCTGTTTGGAACACATGTCAGAATGGAGAGTGTGAGTTGGGAAGTCTCTCTACCATACTGTTTTGGGTGAATGGAGGGGGAGCGACAGAGATACCTAAAGTGAGAGGCTGATGTAATTCCTACCCCACTGTAACCCATACGTGCCTTGCGCTAAGGAAGGAGTATGAATTTTGTTTCACAGCTCAGTTAGCAGGAACATCCCATTACTTCAAGTCAAATTAAACCTGACTCTTAATCCCTCACGCACCAGGTTGATGGGAAATTCAGTCTGAGTTGCGATTTTGAGAGCCCTTCCACTACCTAAATTCATACAGGAATCCAGGATCTTATTTGGAGGTTGGGAAACAGGAGAAGGGTCTTGAGTCACCTCCCTGCTGAAATACAGATTTTAGAAACCCACGGCCCCTTTGATGACAATCAATGCTTCCAGCTGCTCACACCTCTGGGCACTGGGGCTTTTCTGAAAGCCACAGTCCAGCTGTTCTCTCAGACTCCACTACTTTTTGAGAAGTGGAGATGGAGCACAGGGCCCCACCAATGGTGGAACTTGCTAAAAATCTCTGCATCTTACCCAGTTGAAGTGGTGGGTTTTAAAAATTTTTTTATTATTGTTCAATTATAGTTGTCCCCCTTTTCCCACCATTATTCACCCCTGCCTTGCCCACTACCCCTCCCACATTCAATCTTCCCCCCCTGCTGTCCTTGTCCTTGTTCCTTTATACATGTTCCTTGATTTGGCCCAGTGGTCTTAAAAACATATCTGCAAATTCTTTAACATTCCTCCCATAAAAAGATGGAATCTAATTCTCTGCTCTTTGAACACAGACTAGCCCTGATATTATGGGCTAAATTTTGTCTCCCCAAACCCCCAACCTCACAAAATTCATATGTTGAAGCCCTAATCCTCTAGTACCTCAAAATGTAACTATATTTGAAGACAGTGAATTTGAAGAGGTAAGGAAGTAAAAATGGGGCCACTGGGGTGGGTCCCTATCCAATCTGACTAGTATTCTCATGAGAAAAGGAGATTAAGACACAGACACACAGAGGGAAAGAAGCCCATTTGAAGACACAGGGAGAAGACAGCCATCTATAAGTCAAGGAAAGAGGTGTCAGAAGACACAACCCTGCTACATCTTGATCTTATACTTCTAGCCTCCAGAATTGTGAGAAATAAATTTCTGTGCTACTTTATTATGGTAGGCCCTAGCAAATGATACACATGGTGACTGACTTGTAATGAGTAGAATGCAGTCAAAATGATGCTACATGACCTCCCAGATTAGGTTAGAAAAGGTGACACAGCTTCTGCCAGCTCATCCTCCCAAGATGCTCACTCCTGGAATCCAGCCACAGGTGGTGAGGAGGAAGCCCAGGCCACCTGGAGAGGTGTAGGCATCCTGGCACTCAGCCCCAAGTAAGGCCCCAGCTCACAGCCCACCTAATTTCCAGGCATGGGAGTGAACAAACTGTGAAAGGATTCCAGTCTCAACCTTCCAGCTACCCCAGCTGAGTGGAGGAGAGACAGGCTGTTCCTGCTGAATCCTAGCCAAACCGCCAATTCGTGAGCAAAATAAATGTTGTTGTCCTAAACCACCAAATTGTGGGGATGTTTCTTCAAGCAGTAACAGATAAAAGGAGTACCACTCTTGAGGATCAACAGTTTCTTGGGCCCCTCTCTAGTCTTAAGGAGTACTTACTTCCTCTCCTCTCCATTTCAAAAGATCCCATATAATTTCCCTCCACTTGACTTTAATGATACCATGTTGACTTCTCTTTCCTAGGGGTAAGGGTGGGAGGAGGAAAGGGTTATGCCCAACCTGTTTCTCTTATTAATTCACACTAATACAGTAATCTGATACAGTAAAACCAGTATAACATGGTTTTTAAAAAAATTTCAGGTGGGGGGTGAGATTTATGTACTGCATCTTTATGCAATAATGATCCATATATGCAGGCTTCCCTATGACCACCTCTGTTCTTGTAAAATGCCAACCTTGAGTTTCTGTTCAACACTCTGCCACATTCCCCAAAGCAAACCCAATTCCCCATACACTGGAGAAGAATGCAGGTATTACTGCAAGTTGAATTAGGGAATGGAGAAAAGGTTACCTTACACACTGCAGAGCAATATGGTTAGTCTGCTATAGACATCACTATGTTCTCTTTCCAGTCTTCCCACAATCTATCCCTCTCCCCAGGTGTCCTGTCACCAGGCCTCCTGTCTCCACCCCTCCAATGTGAAATTTTACCTCCCTTCAGTTGGTCTACTACAGCCAGAATGATTTTTTTTTTTTAATCTGGGCAACCAAACAGAAGAAACAGCCAGTTGTTCCCAAAGCATGGCCCTATGGCCTTCAGCTCATTCCAACACACCTCCAGTCTCATTTTCATATTGTTACTCATGTTACTTGTTTCTGTTTCTTTCTCTTGGAGCTCAAGGAATTTGGCTAGAGCTTCACTGTTTTCCCTTTGTTGCTCTGAAGAATGCAACCATGGCAGCCATGCTCCCAAGTCCCGAATGCCAAAATCAACAAGAGAGTGGAGAACCTATAGCCAGTCACACTCATGGAGTTCCAGGCCTTGCTCTGGAAGGCCTGACCTGCAAAAGCCATATAGCATACAGCCCCCAAATAGCAAGAGGCCAAGGCAGATGCAAGAGGAAATGCTCCCAGTATGTCCATCTTCATTTTATTCACCAGAGAGAGGGCACTGGAGTCTACTAGTCCTTACCCCAGAGGTAGGCAAACTGCAGCAATCATACCAGTAGGGGGCAGCGTAAATGGTGGTTGGTGAAAGCTGGCCATCTCCCAGACAGGGAGCAAGATGTAACAATCACAACAGCTCACAGCTACCATTTGTTCAGCACTTACTATGTGACATGCATCATTCCAGCTGCTTTGTGCACTACCTCAGTTAATACCTAGAATGACATTATAAGCAGGTGCAATTATTGCTTCCATTTCACAGGAGAAAAAACTGAGGATCAGAGGATGCTAAGAGACTAATCCAAGACTATAGAGCTAATGAAGATAGGTGACTAGTGAACAAATGAAGAAAGGTCTCTTGTCTCCTAATCAGTATCAGTGGAATATCCACAGAATCTGGTCTGAGTGAGCAGGGACCATCATGTCCCCATGAGAAGAGCTACTGCTCCTGAGCACTCACTATGTGCTAACCATTTAAGGTGAAGTCTCACCCGTATTGCCCACATCAAACCTAGGAGGGAGGTGTGCTAATCATCCCCATCTGAGTGATGAGGATTTTAAACAAGAAAGTGACATGACCTGATTTATATTTTAAAAGGCCCTCCTCGGGTCTTTGCTCAAATCCCTAAGGTCACTTCCCAGTGTGTGGAGAATGCATCCACAGAGGCAAGGGTAGAAACAAGAAGAGCAGTTACGGGCATATAATTGTCCAGGTGAGGAGAAGAGTAACAAGGGGACAGATGTAGGATACATGATGGAGGCAGAGAACAAGGGACTTCTGATCACTTGGATGGGGTAAGGAAAATGGAGAAGTCAGGGATGCCTCCTGGGCATTTGGACTGAGTACCTGTGAAGCCAACTGAAAAGGGTTCAATGGGCGGGGTGGGATCAAGAGTGCAGGTATGGACATGTAAGCTTGAGAGGTCTGTGAGTCATCCAAGTGGAGTTACAGATGGATTTTTACGGTCTCCAGTCTTCAGGGGTCATTCTTCCATTTCAGTGAACAATAGTCTGAACCTTTCCTCCTGCACTTGACCACACAGGATGAGTCATTTTCAGTTTTGTGCCTTGTTTTAATGTCATTCCCTAAAGAATGCTTACTGCTTCGTCCACATCCCTACAGGTCACGTCTTGTCCTCTGTAGACATTAGGGCTATGCTTATCCTCCTTTGCTTCAAGCTGAACTTTCCAGACTGTCTAAAGCACAACACCAAAGCTGGCCTTCCCAAAGTTGACACTGAGTTCCATCCCATCATCAATCAGTGCACAAGAGCCAGGCTCACCTCCCTGTAGGACTCCAGGAGGTGTAACGGTGCCCTGTGTGACTGCAGTGGCCCTGATCAAAGTGCCACCTCCTGTTTCACCACAAGCTCACCACCACTCATCTTTGGCAAGTGAAAAATGGATTATATTTTAAGTTGCATTGCAAATTACACTGTAATAAATCTTTTACACTGCAAAGCACAATGTAAGTTCAAGTCTAACACATAAGATCAGTTAGTATGTACACAATCTACATGATTACATGATAACCATGTTTAGCATTGTTGGGACACAGAGCATACCAGCGACACTGACTGAGCACTTGCTAAGTGCCAATTAGTACTTTGTAAAGGGGGACCCAACAAAGCCTAGAACTTACTTATAAAAATTGTATATTTATTCTTACATGTTTAAACTTCAGTCACCCTCAAAGTACTCTCCATTTGATACAATACACCTATTGAGACATTTTTTCCATTGCTCAAAACAGTTTTTTAACTCGTTGATTTTGATGCCTTTTAGTGCTTCTGTCATTTTTTCATTTTTTTTCTGTCACCTCTTCCACACTGGTGAAACGTTCCCCTCTGAGGACTTTTTTCATACAGGGAAACAAAAAAAAAACTTGGCTAAAGTTAGACTGGGTGAATAGGGAGGGTGGGGCATGGGGACCATGCCATTTTTTGGCCCAAAACTGCTGAACACTCAGCACAGTGTGGGCAGGTGCACTCGTAAATCACCCACTGTAAAATGGGTATTGAAAAAGTCTTCAAAAAAACTCACTGAAGCTGAATGCAGCCTCACACAACAACACCAGCTGGTACACTGATACAGGTGGGTTCCTGGAACACTCACCTAGTGTGGGAAGCCTGTACTGCAAGGGGCCCACCATCTAGAAGATAATTTCCATTGTTTTGGGGTCCCCCTTCGTATACACTTCAATTAGTCCTCATAGTTACCCTGTAAGTAGCTGCTGTTACTATCTTATTTTCAGACAAGTATGCAGAGGATTAGAGAGATAAACTTGCCCCAGGATTTAGAACTAACCAATCACAGAGCCAGGACTGCCCTGCTGCTAAGGTGGGGGGCTAGAATTTGGAGTCTCAGCACCTCTTTTGCAACTCACCCTAGTGTGACTTCAGGCATATGATGCCCTCTCTACTCATCTTTAAAAGGTTGGGAACACAGAAGGTTAGGAAGAGAGGAAGGATAGATGAAGGGGAAAGCAAAGAAGGAGAGGGGGACAGAGAGAAAGGGACAAGGAAGGAAGAAGATGAAGACATTTCTTCAAGTGCAATGAATTCTGGACAAGTCAGTTACTGGCTGTGGGTATGGAAACTAAGCCTGGTCACTTCCCATTCCTGGATGTCCTTTCTGTAAAAAGAACGAAACTGGACTAAAGAGCCCGTGGAGCCAGAAAATGTGTCATGTTTCAGGCCAGTGACCAGTCCCTATTCACCTGACTCTATCTTTCTTTCTCCTGCCCCTGTCACCTGCCAAGCATCAGGTGGGCAGAAAGCCAGCAGCAGCACCTGCAGGTGGTAGGAAGTCCTGCATCTGCTCAAGAGTGGAACTTCACTGAAGTGGGAGCAAGGTCTTTGGTTTTCTTTGGATCTTGAGTCTGGGAAAGAGTTTGTGTTTGTTAAACAATCCTGTGCATCAGGGAGTGGCATTCCCAGGGAATGGCCACTCGGTCACCAGTTCTGCCCAAAGCAGTGAGGAATTTTGCACTGTTCTCTCACAGATTTCAGGAATTATTTTAGCTTTAGAGGGAGTAGGCAATGGCTTCTGTTTTATTTCAAGGGCAGTAGGAAGGCATTCCTTGTCCCCTACAAAATTCTCTCTTCCCTAAGCCTGTCGAAGAAGCATGACTTGCTCCCATTATCAATTCATCCCTTTGGACACAGCTCTGACCTCTCTTTGAAGACCACTTTGAAAGTATAGTCCAAATGATGGGGGTAATCCATTCAATCTCTCCATCCTACCAAGAAGGACAACCAGACTGTTGGTTCTAAGAATTTACTCAATCTGGAGGAAATCACCTTGACCTTCCATGACTCCATTTTCTCAGCCCCGAAGTGGGAATAATGATTGTTGTGAAGGTGAGACAGGACCCCTACGTTAAGGGCGCAAAGCCTGGTACAAGGTCAACACTGAATCTGTGGGAGGTGATGATGTGGCAGGAACTGTAACAGTAGTGGAGTTATTGTGGTCAGTACCAGAAGAGATGAGGAAATATAAGACCACACAGAACCTGGAAGGGAAAGGAGTTCTCAAAGACAAGCTAGAAGACAAAGTCACCAACTGGACCCTTTTGCTGAGAGCTTATCCCAGTAACCATGCGGTAAATAGGGAGAATGACAACACCTGCCATGAACTTAGCACGTGCCAGGTTCCAGGCTCTTGCCTCACACATTGATGCATCCTCTTTGAATCCTCATAAGAACTTAACAAGGTCAGTACTGTTAATACCTTCCATTTATGATGGAGGAAACTGAGGCTCAGAGAGCTGAGGCAACTAGCCTAAAGATTGCAGAACCAGGAGCCAAGCCTCTGGCTGCCCTCAAAGTCCAAGTGGTGAATTCTGCACTGGCCCCTGGGAATCGCATGGGGACTGAGCAGCCTCATTCTCTGCCCGCCTCATCCAAGACACTGGAGGGTGGGGTGGGGGTGCACTCAGTTCTTCTCTCTTCAGGGTGTGGAGATCATGGCCCTGCAGTGAGCAAACAAGCCCCGGGCCCGGCAGGGCCAGATCTGAAGCCCTGCTATCTGCCTCATTTCATCAGGCTGCCAGGCAGCCGAGCACAGGAAATTAAAAGCAACTCATAGATCACAAAGCTCTGCATCAAGTGATCTCAGATAGAATCCACCCCCTTCCCTCCCACTTCTTCCTTCTGTAAGAAGACTGCTCTTAGCAGTTGGCTGCCAAAGTTCTGCAGGGAGCCAGACTGCCCTGGCTGCACCAGAGGCAAACAAGGAGACCCTGCCCTCAGAGAGCTCAGAGTCTGGGGAGACAGGCCCTTCCAGTGAGAGCGGGAGTGTGTGTGTGTGTGTGTGTGCGCGCGCATGTGTGTTCTGCAAGGAGACGCAGAAAAGAGTGGTGTCCTCTGTGGGGCAAACTGGGCTCAGAGGTGAAGGGAAGCCCAACTTTATGCCTTTTTGCATGGTTGAACTTTGTACCATGTGCTAGTGTTAACTATTTTCCCAAACAATACATGCTTTAAAAAATGAAATAAAGATATATGTAGAGATGAGATACCTAACCCATGGAGAAGAGGAAGGTTAGAAAAAAGTTCTTTCGCTGATATCCTAGAGTCTTAACAAGCAAAATGAATTAACAGGTAGCGAAGAAAAGGGAGGGAATTCCAGGCAGAGGACACAGCTCAAGCAGGAGCTTGGAGGCGTGAAGGTGCCAGGGGGCCTGGTATAGGGATAGGCCTAGCACTGGAAGATAAGAGACTGGATTCTCAGCCTCTCTCCTTCCTCCCCATTTTCCAGCCACACGCTGTAGCATTATTCAGTTCTAACCATAAGTCTGTTGTGAAATTAAATTCAAGGGAAGCGATCGTCTTACCCATTCCACGTTCATGTCAGCAGCTACAGTGCACAGACATCCTGTTAGTGTGGACATCTGCTATTTCTGCTTGCCTGGCATCCCTTCTTCTGAGTTTTGGCTAAAGTGTCCCCTTTACTTCCTTTAAAAAGTCTCTTATCCTAACATGTGGTCCTGAGAAGATGATCAATGATGACACCCCTACTCCATGTTTCTTCAACCAAGTGTGTAGGGGTGCAGCCTGTGTGACGCAAAATGGCCCACAGGGCTTCCACTCTCTGAGGACTGATCTTGGCGGAGGCCCTGTTAGCACGGCCACCAAAGGCTGGGCTGACTGGCCCTGAGGGGACACTCTAAAGAGGTGTCCGAGTTCCTGTTCGTTGGACCCTGATTGTTGACCTTTAAAGCCCTTCAGTTCTGTGAGTGATCCAGAACCTGCCTGATCAAGTCCTTTAGTTGTTTTTCTGCCAGAGTCTATTTCTGTTACTAATAACCAAAGAGCCCTAGTGAATGCCCCGTTCTTTGAGGTCAAATAAAGACTGGTTTGAGGCTCCGTCCTACATATATGAAATTGATGATCCTCACTCCTCCCCACATTTCTGAGGACTTCTGTTACCTCTTGCCTTAGTTACCTGCATCCACTGAATGGTTTTAGTTTAAGGACAGTCTCACCATGATGTGTGGTGTCTATACCAATGCAAACAAGGAACTCAGCACCTTTTCCACATTTTTTCTTTTCTCCCCCCACCAAGAACCACTGATACAAGGTGTGTGTGTGCATGTCTCTTTATGGAAAAGGTTTACCTCACTCACACACACACACACACAAAATGTGCAATAAAAAATTAGACACTCCTGTGCTTAAAATTTCCAGTAGTGCAAATATCAAGTTCTAATTTTTTCTCAATGGGTCCTCTCCTCCTCTATTTCTACTCTTCCTCCAAATTCCCTCAACCCAAATTCCCTCTTTATTTTTATGTAAAAAACACCAGTTCTTACTTCATCACTTTATCTCCTGCCAACTTTGCCCTCAGGGTCTTAAGATAGTTCTCCAAATGGAATTCTGAGACCAGGTGTTAACAAAGTTCTACCCCACCACACCTGCTTAGAGAGAACAAGCTAATCCCAATCCTGTGTCCCTCCAATCATGGCTCACTGCACCCCAGTTAACTCTGCTGCTGTGTAGACAGGCCAAGATTAAAACCAACTTCAAATGCCCACATCCCAAAACCAAGTCCCCTGGAAGAGGCAAAGACCACCCACCCCCTGCTCCTTGCCAGGCACCCCCCGCTTGGTTGGCTTTGCTCATACTCTTCAGCCTCCACAGGCAGCTGCTTGGTGTCTGAGAACAGACATTGCCCCAGAGCCCTCTGCACCCCTGGAGGAGGAGATGAGAGGCCCTTCCTAGCCAATGTCAGCCTGTAGGGGAACCAGGCTGGGCCAACACTGGGAATGTTATTGCTTCCCCAGGCTGTCATCCCCAGCAGTGGCTGTGGTGGCCTCACCCGAGCCCAGGGCATGTTTCTCACCAGCAGGTCTCAGTGGGTCACTTTGGAGTCAGCCATCCTCTGGCAGCGACTCAGGCTCCCATGACTTCCCAGAACCCTCCCTTTGTCGGGGGTCATGGCTCTCCTCTGGAAGAGAAGCTCAGGGGGAGACCCTCAGCAGGATAGAAGTCACTCAGCTTTTTCTGGAGCTCCACCAATAGTTTTGCAAACTCTTCACTGTAGGCTCCAAGGGGAGGACTCAGATGGCCCAGACAAGCCAAGTTAAGTGCCTGGCTGCTCTTCTGTCCCCTTTGTGAGACTCAGAGAGCCTGCTGTACCCACACTTAAAGAATTCCTCATGCAAAAGAGGTTATTTTCTACATCATGGACCCCTACGCACAGCTGGCCTGACCCACAGAAAGCCAGGCTGTGGGCTGGCCAAGCTTATGTGGGAGACAGCAGCCTAGCCAATGGGACTGTCCTGAATTGGATGGTGACTGACAAACTGAATAAATCACATCCTCCCTCATGCTTTACTTTATCCTTAAATACATATTGAGGCTTTATATGTGCCAGGTGCTATGCTCAGTTCTAGCGATACAAATGTAGAAGAGGCCTTATAATCCCAGATCTTTTTAACCTTAGTAGGAATTCAATATATGACTCTATTTCTTATTAGCAACTTAGACTCTCTGCTAGGATTTTACTGTAACAAAAACACAACACTCATTTATAAGGTAGCCATTACTTCAAATAAACCAATAAATTTACTAGGATTCCTGATTTCAGTTTCAACAGAAACTGAAAATCTGGCTAAGGAAAAATTAGAATTCATTGGCTCATATCTTAGGCCACCAGGACTAGAGCTGTCCTCAGGAAATCAAATGATGGTATCATCTCACTCAGCCTCCCTCCTCCTTTCTCACCCCATCTCTCAGCTCTCTGTCCCTCCTCATGTGTTGGGCTCGTTCTTTCTTAAAATCAAAGAGATACAGTATAGGCAGATCCAGGCTTTATCAACCCAGACTAGCAACACCCAAGGAAAAAGAGGATTTCTCTCTCCCAAAACCTACATATAAAATTCAAGGTAAAGACCACAATAAACCAAACATGAGTCACATGGCCATAACTGAGCAGTCACTAAAATCTCCAGGGGCATGAGACACTACAATTGGTTGAGCCGTGGTCACATGACATCCCTTAGTGCCCCTAGAACCAGATGTCAGAACCAGAAAGAGAAACAGTTCCCCGAGGGAGGGAATGTAGTCTTTCCATGGGAAAATAGAGTAGATGCTGAACAGGATAGAGGGGAGGGAGCAGATGAGAGATGCCTGTTATGCCGGAAAGTATAAAAAGAAAAGCTATTGTTATAGAGAAGAAAATGTAGGCAAGGCCTTTACCAAAGGGTAGTTAGCTCTAGGATTGTTTTTAATGATCAGCTTCTTTAGAATATAGAAAACAACAATATATTTTAAAATACTTAATGGACTGACAACTTTTATAGGGTATGTACAAGTGATGAGTCAGTACAGAGTTACTGCCTAAGGTGACAGGGAACAAACAAAACACTTTTTGAGGAAAGGAAGAGAATTCGCATCTATTGAACATCTACTGGGTGCTGGTTGGGCCTTGTGTCTCTACACTACTCATGAAGCTATATTGTCATTCCCAGAGACAGGTGCTCTTGTTTCCCTCCATTTACAGGAGAGGGAACTGATGCTCAAAGGCATTTTTTAAAAATCTCACCAAAGGCTGCACAGTAAATAAGCAGTGGATCTGGGATGTGAACCCAAGTTGTCTGATTCCAAAGCTTGTGCTCTTTCCATGACTCTGCTCTGCCTGCCAAAGGCAAAATATAGTCCAGATGAAAGGTGCAGGGGCAAACAATGTGTCCCTCCTCTATTTATAGACACAGAACAAAACTAGGCAGCCCAACAGGCAGAAGTGCCAAGAAGGGAAACGGTATTTCTGGGTCCTTCATGAGGACATTCTTTGCTCCCAAAATGGAGAGGGCGCTCAAAAGTAGGATTACACATTTTGGAATGTTGTGGCAGCCACGAGAATACAGCCAAGAAAAGACAATGGATTCAGCCACCCAGGGGCCATCAGTGGCCTGCAAGAGGCTCCTTCTGTAGGTGTCCAGATCTGAGATTTAAAGGGATTTACAGCAAGTAACTGGTTGAGAAATGGTGGCTTCTAAGGTGAATCTCCTCATCTGAGAACTTTGGCAGCAAATGTGAGGATATCTGCATATTTGTAAATGATGGGGAAGCAATGACTGAAGAGGGAGGATTAAAATATCAGATTTAAATGAAAATGAGTGTCTTATTTACAGATAGAGAAATGTTGGAAGGAACATGCCATTAACAACAGAAATAAAAATCTAAACTAACTAGACCAATTGAAACCTTAGGAGGCTAGGAAAACAATGAGTCTGAACCAGGACACAGTTCTTTGAGTGGTTACAATCCCCTCCCAAAAGAAAAATAATAATAACCAAGCTAATGACTGGATTTGACAAACACACACAGAACCATTAGCACGGTACACAGAGTCTGTAGTTTTCTCACTGAGATGCATTAGCACACAGGGGCCCCCTGAGTTGGCTCAGAAGTCCCTTCTCTCACACCCTTCTCCTCCTCTCCCTGGGACTCCTTTGTCCCCCTGGCCTCTCAGGCCCCTCTGTCTCCTTCCAGGACTCCCAGAAAAACAGTTCCATTCACTCCCATGAGAAACTGGAGGAAGTTGAGTCAGATTCTTCCAGGAAGGGAGCTTTGGGCCCTTCAGCCACACATTTTTTTCTCTAAGTGATAATGTCATCTCTTCTCTTACAGCACCTCTTCTGTGAACTACTACATATGGAAATGTCTCTCTTTTTCCTCTGTCTTAACAAAGACATTTCCCCAAAAAAGAGGAGTGTGAAAAAGAACAGAACTGCTGAGAGATGAACACTCGGAGGCAACCCTGGGGATCGCACACTGTGCAGGTCACAGAATGGCCCAAAGTGAAGAACACCTTCACCAAAGCTATACCAGCTCCTACACTTGGAACATCACTTACAGACTGTAAAGCCATGCTATACAACTATTAGATATCATTTTTTAAAAACCCTACTATAAAAACATTTTGCACATATAATTTTTAAATTAATGGATTCCACTGGGCTACCGAATTCTTTTCAAACTCAAAGATGCCTTCACTGTCTTAATATACTACTGATGAAGAAATAAATGGCTACAATCTTTCTGATGGGCAGCCTGGCAATGTTCACAGTTTTTGCTCCAGCAATTTTAATTCCAGAGCATGGACTCCTGAGCCAGCCTAACTCATCATAAATCAGCCATGTGATTTATCCTCTCTGAGTCTCAGTTTTCTCATCTCTAAGATAGGGATAATGATAGTACCTCAATTTTTTTAAATGCTGATGAAGAGGACTCCACCCTTAGAAATTCTGATTTCATTGGCCTGGGATGTCACTTGCACCTCAGGATTTTTGTCTTGTTACACATACTTGGGTTTTTTTCCCCAGAAATTTGCTAAAATAAACATGTTTCACCGTTATAATTATAAATCAAAACCATAAATGCTATTTAAAAGACATTTCAGTTCCTCCCAGGAGAGTAGCAGACTAAGCGGCGGTGCCCATAACGGGTTTCCCAGGTTGCTGTCTCCCAGGGACAGCTCACAGAGGGAGCGAGGGAAGCTGGTGCGGGCACAGGATGAGAGGAAGCTTCAGAGTGTGAGTCACTCCTCTGGAAAGGGGGCCCAAGGTGGGGAGGGAGAGTGTAGGGCGAGGACCTTGAACACGAGATGCTGGGGCGGGGGACCAAGAGGACTCACAGCCAACATGGCTGAGCGACTGTGTGCAGGTGGCTGTTCATTTTGGCCCTTCCTGCCTGTGGCCTTGCTCAGTGCCCACTGTGATACTGGAATTTCATTTATGTATGTCAGCATCTGGTTTTCCTTTTTCCAACACACACCCTTGACAAGGTCTGAGAAGAGGGGCTATACTAACGAGAAAGGAAGCAAACGAAGGTCTGTAGCTACTAAAAATGCAAGTGACAAAGAGTCTGGAGCTATTTGCCTTTTTCTCCCCCCATGTTTAATATTAAATGCTTGGGGTCTGATGATTGATCTTCTTTATCAATATGGCACTTATTTATTTTTTCCATTTATTCAGCAAGTCATTATCAAACTCTTATTAGGAGCTAAGCCCTGTGCCAAGTACTTTTCATCATTTAATTCTTATCTAGAGCTTTAACAAATGACTCGGGTACTGTTATTAGTTTGCCTTCCACAGAAGACTTGAAGCTAAGGAAATTATTGGCCTAAAGTCACCCAGCAAGTTGTTAGTCATCACCATCAACATCAGAATGGCTAGTTTGTTAAGCACCTACTATGTATCAGGCACTATACTAAGAGCTCTATACCTATTTCTTACCCTTTACCCCACTCTACTCTCACCTCTCTCAACCCCTACAATAGCCTTATGAGACTGGTTATTATTATCTCTGATCTACAGATGAGGAAACTTAAGCACAGAGAGAGAAAGTTACATAAGGTCACACAGCTTTTAGGCAACAAAATAGGATTTATATCCAAGAACATTAAACTCCTGGGCTCCTATTATTAATAACTAAATTATGCTACTCCCACAACTTAGTGACTGAGCTTCATAACCCAGGCCAGGTTTGCTGCTTTTATTATGCAGTATATTAAAGATATACCAATTAAAGACGTCCACCTGCTGTGGCCTATTCTCAGTTTCTGAGATTGCTATATTCTACAAGCAAGTAGCCTGAGGAGCTAGAAACCTACACCAACCTAATCTTTCTTTTTTTTTAAGTCTAATTCTCTTTATAACTACTATTTCAGGCATGTGCCCATTATCATCCAAAAGTCATGGCAGAAGAGAATTATGGGAAGATGAAAGGGAAGGCAAGAAAAGGGCACCTGCTGGTTGCCACAGTGAAACATTCAAAGGAAGCAGGGAAGAGCCATTAGCATTCAGTTTAATGGTGTGTTTAGCCCCATTCATAACTGGCAATGTGTTTACTATTTCAAATTTCCTTTGTGAGAAAGAGTCACAGATCTTTCTCCATATTGAGAGCCAGTTAATGGTTCTAATTATGCATCAGCTCACACTTTCTCAACTTAAGGATGAGGCAAGCAGGGTCCCCCAGTTACCCTAGGCTGTGCTAGCAGATACCTTGCATCCGGGTCTCATGGCATTGACCACTTGCTGCCCAGTGGTTACTGACAACCCAGAACTGCTAGGAATATGGCCCAGAACAACCCCCACAATGAAACAGAAATGAGGTCATTTTTAAGCTCCAGGAACTCTTCATTCCAATACTTCCCATTTAAACATCACTTTACAACCTGCTTATCCACAAAACACACTGCAACATTGTCAAGCTGCATTGCCCACACACTGCAGAGGGAATACTGAGATAAAGGCGCACCAGGTGGAATGTGAATCAGCCACATCTGAAGGAGAAATGGAAACGCTCCCATCCAAAAGGAATTTGCTAAATCCTCTCTAACCTTCTTCTACTGCTCCAGTAGTCCTCAAGCCTGAAAGCCTGCCAGAATCACCAGGAAGCTCCAGCTCCAACCTACATCAAGAGCATCAAACTCTTCAGGGTGCAGAACCAAGCATCTCCATCTCATGAGTGCTCCCCTGGTGGCTGAGCTGTGCAGTGGAGAGTGAGAGCGATGGCTCTAAAACCCCCACAGCCTCTCAGCACCTGACTTATGCACCTGGCATTTTGCTCCCTCTGCCAAACAAACTTCCTCATTAAACTAGAGTTTCCAGTAGGTAGGATGGCTAAATGGTAAGCACAGGGAGGCACATTCCAATGGAGGCAGCATTTTTTTGTAAATAATTATTTATCAAATCACTTTGGCTTGTGATAAGTGATGTGAAAGAAAAAGACTGAGTGATGAGATAAAGAACACTAAGATGGAATAGGTAGCAACATGGGGGAATCTCAGATACTACAGAAAACTTCATCCCAGTCAAGTGCTGGCCCTTGAGTCCTTGGCAAAGGAAAAAAAAAATGGAAATGGAACCAAGTGGTGTTTTGAAGCATTGAGATGGTAAAGAAAGCAGGTTATTCATAGTGCTCCCCGCTGACCCTCTGCTGTTTGATTGGTTCTATCCCTAGGATGGAAGAAACTGAACACTCAGAGCTGCATTCATGAGCTCTGACAAGGCCCCATTTAGGTTACCACTAATCTGCTGCAATCAGTCTGCAATCTGTAGCACAGACCTAGAGACCCCAGCCAATCAGCCCTGGTCCTCTGGAAACCCATCCCAGCACACGGCTCCCTTCCTCTCTCATCCTTCTCCCCCTTCCCCGCTCCCACCCACACAAGTTCCTCCCTCACTTTCTCTTACCCTCCTCTATTTCCCCATGCCTTTGGGTACAGAAACTACCGAGGCCTGGAGTGGGGCCCTTCAACCCTCTGTCAACTACTCCCTGCAGGACTGGATTTCACTCCCTGCATGTGGGCTCTACAACCAGAGACAGAGACAAGAATCAATGCCCAACAAAAGTACATCTCTAGAGAAGTGGAGGTCCAAGGGCCACCAAAGGGCAACCCTAAGGACATGGGTACATTCAAGCTCCAACAGTTGGGGGGAAGACAGACCCAGATAATAGTCACCTCCATGTACATGGTGCTTCACAAATCATTTTCATAGTATCTCTCCTCTAGCAACTTTGAGAGGCATCAGGCAGGTGAGGAAACTAGAAACTCAGTGGTACTAAAAGTCTTGCCCAGGGCTGCTTAGCTGGTCAGTGGAAGAGCCAGAACTAAAACTTGGGTATTTTTTAACACACAAGGATGCAGAACTTTCCCCCTCTGCATCAATCGGAGTACTCCAGAGAAAGAGAAGCAATAGGGCACATGTAAGGAGAGAGAGAGTTATTTGAAAGAACTGACTCACATGACTATGGGGCTGGCGCATCCACAATATGTACGGCAGGCCAGCAGACTGGGGGTTCAGGTAAGAGATGGGGCTGCAGTCTTGAGTTAGAAATCCATAAGATAGGCCAGCAGGATAGAAACTCGGGCAGGATTCAATGGTGTAGTCTTAAGGAAAGGTTTCTTCTTTTCTGGAAAACTTCAGGCTTTGCTCTTAAGGATTCAACTGATTGGATGAGACTCATCCACATTATGGAGGGCAATCTGCTTGCCTTAGAGCCAACTGGTTGTAAATGTTAATCACATCTACAAAACACCTGCACAGAAACATTTAGACTCATGTTTGACCAAACAACTAGGCACCATAGCCTAGTCAACTTACCACATGAAATTAACCATTGCACCCTCCTTGGGATATTTTATTGCATCATCTCAATTAGTCCTCACAATAACCTATGAGATTATGTACAGATGAGGAAACCAAGGCTCAAAGAGATAAAACGACTTATCAGATCTCTCACACAGCTCAGGTGACAAGGCCAGGGGACCACCTTTGATTACAGAAGACTTCTCAGGGTCTCAATTCAATGGCTGGAAGGTACCAATTTATTCCTAATGTCAGGTAACTATACAATAATGAAACTTGTGTTTGGCATAAACATATCAGAATTTAAACACAATGCTGTACAGTGATCTTAAAAGGCCACTATTTGAGCAATGCTTCAGTTATTTATAGATGCCTTTCCAGGCCTTATTCAAGGCATATACAAGACATGATACACTCTCTGGAAGAATACACAGAAAACCTGGAAGGGAAGCTGGTGACTGGGTGACAAGGTTGGGAAGGAGACTTTTTACCATTTATCCTATTTTGCCCTTTGAAATTTGAACTATGTGAGCATCTGGGTTACTAAAGCAATAAAATTAAAAGTGAATAAATAATAAATAAAACAAAAAATGTAAAGGGAGCAACAAGGATCTCAGCCTTACAACCGCATGACTGCACTTTGCTCTGGTAGCCAGGCCGGCCAACCTGTTCATCAACACTCAGCTCTCAGTGCCTCTGGCTTCTCCCAAAAATCAGAATCACTTTCAAAGGATAAGAATTTGCCACCACTAAGGATATTCAAAGAATTTCCTTCAGTCTATGAAAACAATTCCAAGAGGAGCTTGAAAATCCTTTCGAGCAAAGATAGCATCATTAGAGAAAGTGTACATCACCCCCAAGGTGATGCTTTGAAAGAATTTACTGGGCTAAGATCAAGTTCCTTCTTCTTTTTTTAAAATCTGTCATATTACACTCAGTAAGTACCTAAAAATCTACTACAAAGAAGAATTAGACCAGGAATTTCAAAATCAAATCCCTTCCCAATCCAGGCAGACAGAGTAAACATCTAAAGCTCCCATGGAGGTGTGGGGACTACAGGGAAAGAACTGGGCCTGATGCCCAAAGCACCCACATCCAACTGTATTTAAGACAATGTGATGAACACCCTGGCTGGTATGGCTCAGTAGGTTGGAGTGTCAATCCGTGCACTAACAGGTGGTGGGTTCAATCCCTGGTCAGGGCCCATGCCTGGGTTGCAGATTCAATCCCCAATCTGGGCACATATAGGAGGCAACCAATTTTTGTTTCTCTCTTCTTACATCGATGTCTCTCTCTCTTCCTCTCCCTCTCTCTCCCTTCCTCTCTCTCTCTCTCTCTCTCTCTCTCAAAGCAATGAAAAAATGTCCTCAAGTGAGGGTTAAAAAAATTTTTTTAAAGACATTGTGCTGGGCAATGTTCTTGTCTCAGGCCAGATGTGGCCACAGACCACCAGTTTACCTCCACTTCCTGCTCTAGTACTGGATCATGTGAACCAGGCCTGTCCAATAATTATAATTTCATGCTCCTGGCCACAGTAATTGGTTTAGACATGGGCATATTGATGTAAGATGATACAATCAGAACGAATATCAGACATGAAAGATGGAGACATGGAGATGCTGGCAATCTTCTTGCCCCTAAGCAAGCCTGAGAAAGAAGACTACCTGAAGACGGAGGAGCTGGGAGAGAGACTGGGTCTGCCAGCTCTGAACAGACTTTCCCTGGATTCTCCTGTTATGTAAGATAATTAACTCTCTATTTTGCTAAAGCCATCTTGAGTTGGGTTTTCTGTCATTTATCACTAAAATAGTTCTAAGGAATACATTTGCAAGTAGCAATGTGTTCCTTTGGGTTTGAGAATTGAGAGAATTCTCCATCTGCCAAAATTCCCCATAAAAATGCAAACACTTTTGGGAGGGACACTGCTATAAGGAATAGAATCTAGGAATTATAAAGATGGCAGAGGCCTCAGAAATCTCCTCTTGGAAATCCCCAATGATTTTCAAGTTTTATTTCAGCAACATAGCTCTTTTTCAAAGAAAATCACACAGAATCCTAATATATAAATATATCTTCTCCTGCCCATTCCACTCTGGTTGTACAAGTGCAGTGAGAGTGCAATTAGGCCTTTGCATGTGCTGTTTCTACTACCTAAAGCATTCTTGCTCACTCACCCTAAGCCCATTGGCTAAACAAATTATCAACCTCTGGATAACTCAGTTTAAATGTCACTTCTGTTGAGATGGCTTCTCTGACGCTGGGGTTGGATGCCCTGATAATGGGCTCCCACATCACCCACCATGGCACATGTAACACAGAGTTGCAATCACTCACATCCTGGAAATTGGCTCTGAGGGTACAGATCGAGCCTTATGCACACCTGTGTATGATGTAGATCGTGCCCATAAGTATGTGCTGAATGAATGAATTCATAAATAGATGAATTAATAATATCTGTGCCCCCAGGATGCAGTGGTCATTTGCTTCTTCAGATCAGTGTTCATTGTTTAACCCCAACTCAGAGGCCGAGTCATAGAAGGCACAATTAAGGGCAGTCTCCGCCACTTGCTCACAGACTATTTTTCCCCACTAGCCTTTCTCTGCTTTCAACAATTCTACTTTAGCATTTCATTTCTTTGTGTTAAGGGATAGCAGTCACTTAGCAAAGAGCAAGCATCCTTTGGATGAGTGACATCAAATCCCACTAAGCTCGACAAAAGCAGGGATTTTTTTCTGTTTTGTACACTGAACAGTGTCTGCACATAATAGGAGCTCTACAAACATTTTTCAGATAAATAAATGAATCAGAGGGCATTCAAGTTGCAGTGGAACTTAGAGAACAGATTGTTCAATGATTTCTAAAGGACTGTGTTCTGAGGGACTAATATTTTAAGCAAAGAAGAGTGTTATCTCCAAATAAGTGTGTAAACCACTGTATACTATTTCCCAATTTTAATGATTCTCAATGTATCTTAAAAAATAAAGACTCTAATAATCCCTGATAAAGATGCCCATTTAAGTTTATTCAGACCAAAGTTTTCTAAATTCATTCGGCCAGAGAATACTTTCTGTTTATTTGATGGCTTTAGTGTAGAATCTACTGATGTCCCATGGAACTAACATTCCAAGGAACACATTTTGGTACTTTGGACTAATTTCCTCATTTTTCAATGGAATCATAATGGTTTACATCTACAAAACGTTTCACATTTCAAGTGCTTGTTTTGCTACTGTCTTCTTTAAGCCTCACAAAACTCTGAGAAGTCATCAAGATAGTATCTCTATTTTGGAGATAAGGAAATGGAGGTCCAGACGGGTTAAGGGATTTGCTCAAGGTCACACAGCTAGTTAGTAGCAGAGATGACAAAAGAATCTAAACCTAATATTAATCCAGTTATCACTAATTAACACCTTAGCAGGGGTCTATCCGATCTTTTTTTCATACCAGGAAACTTAAAAGCAGCAATTTTCTCAAAGAAAGATGAAATGGATCATTTTTGCTTGGGGAAGACAGAAATATTCAAGAACATGAGAATTCTTGTTAAGAATTTAGATTGATTTTCCTCATTGCTGACAGCTTCAAAAGATTCAGTGTGACCCCAAGAGGTCCACATGCTCTTATTGTCCGTCACATGCATTCTTTGAGCCCAAGGCAGCACATTCGTGGCACACATTACTATCATGGCCCCTCCCTTGACCATGACAGACATGGCGAATTCATTACGAACCACTGAGGTCGGGCATGGACTGAGATATTATGAATCAAGCAGCCTCCAGCGGCCACTATTGACAGACCAAAGTTGGCCCAAAGCTGTCTGCCATCCAATGCTTCCATCTAAAGTTTCCCCCTCCCTCCCCCTGGCTAATGGAGTCTAAAAGTGTACCCCTCAAAGGGTCAGATAACATTTCCTTTTTATTTGCCTGGAGTATACACCTTTCAAACTTCAAAGAATTAACACTTGTTTTTATAATAATTCAATGATACATATATAAGTGAAAAAGCTTTGGAAACAAAGAATTACACTATTAAAAGCATTACTATTGTGATCATTGCTCTTTTGATTGATCAGTCTAGAGTCAACATGCTTTATCTTCCTACTTTCTACTTCTAATTTGGGTCTGTTAGTTCTAACAAGTGGATGTTCCATCCAAAGTGCCCCCAGATAATTCTTTAAAATCAAAACTAAATTGAGTTTCATCTTAAATAGGCCCTTGATTAGTGTAGTCTTAGGTACTATAACATTTATAAGTGTTTTACTTAAGGGGTAGCTAGACAGAAGTAGAGGAGCAAATAATATTCCATTTAGTTTCAACTGCCATTGGATTTAGTGCCCTCTTTAGACCCAGGCAAGAAGGACCCTGCCAGGTCTCTGCACTTTTGAGA
Source organism: Tonatia bakeri (assembly GCA_004024845.1). Classification (NCBI taxonomy): domain Eukaryota; kingdom Metazoa; phylum Chordata; class Mammalia; order Chiroptera; family Phyllostomidae; genus Tonatia; species Tonatia bakeri. The sequence goes on from PVIA01008199.1 coordinate 58,675, forward strand.
GGCATGTCTGCTTCCTTTTCTGAGTACACATCTTCCCATGGAGTGAAGACTGCCAGGGGCCCAAGAAACATGTCTACTCAGAGCCTGCACCCATCTCTTTTACACTAAGTACCAAGCACTCTAGAATTTCCTGCTTCAATGGTCTTAGGTCACTCCTGGCACCACACAGTCATCTTCCCCAGGGTCCACACTCCTGAGGGTTTGGATGAGGTGGTAAGTGGGGATGGTGTGTACTCACCTGCAAGGCCCCGTGTGGTGCAGAAGAGCATTATGAAAGTATACTTACCAAGGTAGGAAGATAAAAAATATTTTATTTAACTATTTCCTGACTTAGTGTCCAGATTTTAAACATTCCTACATATATAAGCGGGCCTCTACTTACAGGTACTCTCACCCTGGGCTCTGCAAGTCTTAGATGTGGACCTGTTTGGACTTTTTTGGAACATTTAGTTCTCAAAACATCCCTACCTGATTCTTTTTATGGGATCTGTCATTCAAAACTAATCTGATATATAATTCTAACTCTAAAGGGAATGTGTGATGATGGTTCTGTCTCAACACTGCATACAAATAAGCATTTATTTATTTACTGAACACCCAGAAAATTCTTAAACATTATGAGGGATTTTAAATTTACCAGATGGTTTAACTTTTTCTCAGTCAAATGGCATAATATCAATAGAAATGTCTGTGAAGTACAGAGTGTTATTCAAATAAAAAAAAATCTTACAGAAAGGACAGGTGGATGGGGTATGATTTCCTTAATCACTCTATGTCTAAGGCTGTTAGAGATTTCATTTGTGATTCCAATCAGAAGCCTAGAAAATGAATGATTTTTCAAATATCTGGTTTTTCCATGTTCTTTTCATAAATGTGCCTATTTTCAGTCCCTATTATTGAAGACACAACTTAATGTAAATGATTTTAATTTCATGTCCCTTAGGAGGATATGCAGAAAAGCCACAGACAATACTAGCAAATGCACGGCCTTTGTGCAATTCTACCTTTCCAGATCATCTGCAAACATATGGGCAGGCACTCAACTTTCCCTGAAGCCTGGAGTCATGTCAAGGCTAAGGAGAGCACATCACGGCCAAGCAAATCAATCAAAACCAACTGAGAGCCCATGTGAGCTACAAGGAGACAGACTTTATGGATTAGGAAAGCACAGAGAGAAAGGAAAGAACTTCACTAAATAATTGCTTCCCAGTTAAACAGGCAGTAAAACATAGAAACAATAGAAACCTAGAGAAGACACAAGTTTTATTCCAGTTCCTGCCCTCTTCTAGCACTAAATGCAGACATTGACGAGCAGGCCATGAACTTGAGAAACTGTTATTCTCAGAACCAACTGATGTCTATTTATCTCCTAGGGCTCTTGGTTAGCAAAGTTTTACTTAGTCTATACATTTTTATTGAGCAGCTACTGTGTCCCAGGTTCTTTTCTTCGCACTGTGAATAGTGGTGAATAAGATGAATACAGTCCCTCTTCTCATGGAACTTACATTTAATAAACTTTTCTTTTACTCTTTAAAGAGGGGCCTCTTTGAGATGCCTTTCCTAAACCTTTACTTCTCCACTCCTAACTACCCCTTCTCCAAAATTTAGACAGATACCAAACAATAAACTGAGAATGAAAACAAAATGAAGTTCACATTGTAAGTGCTACCAAGGAAATAAACCAGGTGATGTGATAGAGTATGACTGAAGAGGGCACTCTATTAGCCTAAGTGCTCGTAGAAGGCATCCCAGAGGATGAAACATTTGAACCAACACCTGGGTAAAAGGAGAAGCCAGGCAGCCCTGGTGGGTGGGGCCTTTTCAGAATGGCTGCAACCTGGCTGCCTCCAGTGTGCTTATTCAGCCAGTGGGTAAAATCCTGTGCTAGAAATACTGCAAGAATCATTGCGCCCACAGCTACCCTCTGTCCTGGCTCTGCTGTCACAGGTGGTTCCTGCCAGCCTGCAGCCTTTGGAGTCGTCTAGACAAGAGGATGCACCCCTCATACCTTCAGATATTAGCTATTGGAGCTCTCTTATTTGTCTGGAAGTGGCAGTGGTGGTCAGTGTTCTCTTCTCCTAAAACGTTCTTCATTTCATTGCATCTTCTTGAATTTCTGTTCTTTCTCTCACATAGACTGGAGGTAAGTCATAGACCAGAGGAACCATTTTTGCTGGCTCTCAGTAACTCTTCATGACGGTGTCTAGTGTCGACCACCGTTTTTTCCAGAGGCACGGGTACTGATCACTCACAGTCCTCAATGCTGGGGACTTAATTAAGCCTCTGAGTACACAATGAAAGTCCACTTAACATCCTGGTGCATTAGTTCATGATCTTAAAAGCACTCCATTTTATTAGTCCATCCTATCCAAGAAGTAGCAGTATCTCCTTTCTTCTCTAGAAGTGATTTCCCGTAAAGACAAGCTGGTCAACACGTCTGGGCAAGAGGAGTGATTCAGTCCTTCCTTGGATGTCTGGCTGGCTGTTTCAGCAGGAAGAAAAATGCTGCCTCCCATTAGTGATGGCTGCTTGGGTGTGGGAGAAAGAGCCGAGGCACAAGTGCCATGTACATGCTGTCCCCAGACTGGAGTCTAATAGCTGTAAAGACTTCCTCATATAGAAAGTCTCAGTGAATGCGCACCTCTTGCTGGACCATAATGAACTTCCTTCCAGACCAGTGTGAGAATGTGAACCAATCCTTCACTGTATATCTTTCTGCATCATTCACATTAATGAGATTTGCTTAAATTAGACAAATATAAATGTGCATTTTTTCAGCATTTCTCCAGGGGAAGTGTGCTTGGGGGCATTTTATCTACAGAATTGGATAGGATATAATTCTGGGCCTTGCCAGATATTTACTTAGGGAAAATTGAAACTGATTCTGTGCTATATAAACCTTTCAATGAGCTTGACATTCCTTCACAACCAGAGAGGTCACCACTGCCTGCTGTCCCGTGAATGTGCACCACTGCCTTGGACCTGAGGCCATGTGGCCATGACAGTATCCAACCAATCACAGCTTGGCATCAGCCTGGCCACCTGCCAAGCACAGACACCCTGTGATAGTTGTTCATGCCAGTGATCCAAAATCAGGACTTAGCTCTAGTCCTTGTGAATGTAATATTTAATAAGCCACATAAGCCGGCAAATCAATTTTAAAAGTTGACTCACCCATAGTTAAAGACCAACAATAAAATAATACAATATAACCCACTGCATAAATGCCTATAAGTAGGACAGAACTTGACAGGGGCAGAACATTAGAATCAAATTATGCAAACAGAAAAAAAGCGGCTTTCTTTGGAAGCACTCAGCTTGCCTTATGCCTGACTTTTGTTCAGGTCTTGCTAGCATTAGAGAAGCCTCTGAACCCCAGGGCAAGAGGGAAAGACATGTGCTTATTCATTGGGTTATCTTCTACCTGAGAGCAAAGTAGAAGTCATGGTTTAATCAATACTCTCTTTTTAAGACAGGATGATGTTGAAAAATACAAAGTAAGTAACCTTAGGATCTTCAGCTATCAAAAAGGGAAGTCTCTGTAAGATCTTGAAGCCGGCCCCTAGGTAAAATCCAGACAGGTAAAGTGACTTCTCCAAGATCACACAGCTAGCTGATGGTAGAGCAGGACCAGCATTCTGGACCCAGACTCCTGGTTAAGTGCTCCTTCCTGGACCCCATTCACACTCTCTTGATGGAAGACCAAGAGTTAGGGGCTGCTGGTCTCATATCCCTGCTATGGCTTTCTGAAAGGACCTGTACTTCCAGGGATGTGCTCGGCCTGTTTCCAGGAGGTCCAGGAGAGAGATGCCCAAGACAGCATCAGTGAGCCACACAACAAAGGAGGGTAAGTACACTTCCCCAAACCTCCTCACCTACAGACTTCAAACCTTTACAGCACAGGTGCCAAACATGAGGCCTGTAGGCCAAATCCAGCCCTCCACCTTGTTTTATACGGCCTGGCACCTTGTTTCTACCTAGCGGCAGCGCTGAGCTCTTGCTTAACTATTAAGGAATACAGTTACACAGTCCTAAAATTATATTCAGCCCTTTGAAGGCAACTGTGAGGCTGATGTGGCCCCCAGTGAAAATGAGTTTGACACCCTTGCTTTACTATTTCAGATGTAGTTACTGCTTTGTAAACATTTCCTTTCCCAAACAGAAATAGAAACAGCTTTTCTACAGCTTATTCAAGGAAGCAGCCCTCGAATTAATCAAATGGGGAAAAAATCGATAAAGATAACTATCACAAATAAGCTCACAAAAATAAACAACTTATTTACTGAATTGTTCACTTTGCTACAAGATGCTTTGACTTCAAAGAAGTGGAATTTCAATGAGCTACAGGCTGCACAAATGGGCATGAGCTAGAAAGGAGCGGGCATAAAGCTCTCTAAAAATGTCAGTGCCCCATGCAGGGCACAGGGACAGGCCCACTCTAAGAGGGAGTTTAAACTGATGCAACTTTTCAGAAAAGTAATTCAGAAGTATGTGTAAAGAGACTTAAAAATGTTCACAGTGTTTTATGCAGAAATTCCACCTCTAGGGAATTTATCTTTAGGAGATAATCAGAGAGATGTTCAGATTATAGAGAAGAATGTTCAATAGTTCTATAATACAAGGGAATGAGGGGAAAATGGAAACCACATGGAAATGTAACAACAGGAAGGTAGTGGATATTCCTAGGGGTTTCCTGCTAGCCATATCCTAATGCCCTTCCTGTTTCGGGGAAGGTCCACTGGGTGAATCTTGGTTGGAGTCAGGGCCCCATTTCTCACTGTCTGTCACCTTGTAAGGAGGGTGGGAAACATTATGCAGGTTTTGCCAGCAAGATGCTTCTTCTCAGAAGACTGAAACCTAAGTAAATGCAAAAATGTTAAAGACAGAGTGTCCCTGTGGTCAACTGCAAATAGGATTCCCACTGCTCTGTCTTAACATCTGCCCTTTTTCTTAGTCTATTTTCCCAGATGCAATGACTGCCTAATATTATTCCAGTAAATTCCTCTTCCACTGAATTTAGCCAGAGTTGGGGGGAAATTTTCTGACACAGAGAATAATTAAATGTATTAGGAAACATCTACTCAGTATGTTATTCATCTATCAAAACCATGTTTCAACACTTATTTAAAGGCATGGAGAAGACATCATTAAAGGATAAATAGAGATTTTGGTCACAGTTCTATATAAATCTATGTACATCTATATAAATATTATCATCTTACCTATATGTCTACCCATACATCTGTCTGTCTGCATGTGTATAAAGAAAAACACACTGAAACAAACACACATAAGTGTTAATAGCTCTTTTCTTCTGAGAAGGGTTACAGATGATACAGGACGCTTCCTCTACCACTCAAGCCACTTTATTTTGAGAATGGGCTTTCCTGTCACCTCCCCCTGAAAGTCTTCCCCAACCTACATTAAGCCCCTCCTTTGTGCTTTGAGAACAACTAATACATCCTTGTATCACACTGAATTATAACGGCCTCTTTAACTTACCTGTCTCCATGACCATTTTTTATTGGCCACTTTCTATCCCTTATGTTCATATACTACCTATTTTCAGTAGAATTCAATAAAATTTGTAGAATTCAATAAAATTTATACATGCAAGAATTACTGTTGCAATAAGAAAAATGGTGTTATTAAAAAGGGCTAGGAACAGAAGATATTGTTCCGTAAAGAGAGACAAAAACCTGTTACTTCACGAGCAAATCCAATGTGACTGTGAATTGACTATTTTGGACCCAATGAAACGGAAAGATGCTGTGTTGTCTAGTATATTAGATTGGTGTAGACAGATAAACCATGGCTTTTTTCTTGGTCTAAATCACTGCCGTAACTGCCTCCCCTCTCCATTTTTACTTTGGTCCCAGAGATAGTGCCTGTTCATCCAGCGGCCTCTATCCTCCAATTATATCTTCTGAGATTACCATCAGCTAAATATTACATTGTCTTTGGATGATATTCCTACACTGTAACTCCCCACATTTTCAGTGCTTTTTTCTAGTTCCAGACAAGCTACAGACTGTTAATTCACCCTTGCCTTTGCCTTGCCCAAGGAAATTGAAAATAAACTTTAATTTCCTAGTTGAGGGTTATGAGTGCTTTGTGTGGTTCAGAGAAAAAGCATTATTGTTTGATGGAATTAGAGGATATTAGGAGAGTTTCTGAAGTTAGTGAAGTTATGCAGTAATTGATCACTTGTCAACATATTTAGAGTTCATTCCAATGAGCAGAGGCTTTGTCAACACCTGCGGTCTGTCCAATGCCCGGCCTCAGTTTGTCATCACCCCAGTAACTGTATTTATAGACTTCAGATCTGAATTTTGAATTCCATCAAAATCTTTCAACTGGCCTTTGAGATGCTGTTTAGTCATTCTCACAGTTAGTTAGTTACCAATCTGACTATACAAAATGAAAGAAAAACTTTCTTTGGGCAAATGAACAATTCCTGGAAGGATCATAAATAAGGGTGCTTTCAGAACTTCAGAAGCCCAAGTCTGAGTTTCTGGAAGCAGAGGAAGAACAGATAAGACAAGCAGTAAGTGTGATGGTATGTAGGGATTTAATGGAAGTTTGGGTCTTTGGAACTGTTCAGTGAAGTCGTAGAATGAGCCTAAGTGCGACATGGAACCAACTAAAAAAGGCAGAACAACTTAATTCTAAGGGGGGGAAACAAAGACATGAACTTTTGACAGCTTAATATTTTCTGTTTGTTTTGTTTTAGCTTTAATTCCTTCTTTGGAGAGCTGTTTTAATTGTAAAAATATATAAAGCTAGCAGAAAAATAGTCAACAAGTATTTAATATGTACCTGCAAGATGGTAAGAACAGGGCTCCATACACTAGAGAACATGAATGAAATAACCTCCTACATGCACACAAATATGTGTATTTCTGTCTTTTCTTACCTAGTTGCAATTGTTACATGCGTATAAGTGTCTTCTTTTTACTCAACATTATTATGTGACATATTTTCTCATGTTTCTACATGGTCTTCATGGTCAACAATGTAATTGTGATAAGTGACCATTCCTCTTCTGTAGGACAACTGTTGCTATAGGAAATAAGACCAAGGAGAACATATTGTGGCATATGGCATTCTTTTCTTCCATTGCAATTGTTTTCTGGGGAAAAAAACCCAGAAATGAGATTCTTGAGTCCCTGAGGAAGACTAGCATAGCTGACGTGTACCGCCATGCTATATTTCTATGGCAGTGGATGCTTCCCTGTATCCGTTACAGCACTGTTCCTGGCTGAGGCCCGACAGTGCTTCAGAATCCTTCCCAACACAATATTCCAAGCACCCTCTATCATTCAGGCTCGGCTGCCATCCTTGGTAAACAAATTTATGATTTTGATATGTACTGCCATACCAAAATGTTACCTTGGAAATATGTCAGTGGAAATGCTCTTTCATTTACTTCTTCTTCCCAGGAAATCATCAGATTTTCACCCAATCTTCCCTGTGGCTTCTTTGGTTGCTTTTGTTTATCTAAACATTCAGTAGCCTCCTCCATACCCATGGTGTTCCATCAGAGCTCACTGTACCATGACGCAAACTGCCTTCCTGGATGCAGTGAATTTCACTAGATGCTGAAGTAAAAATACTAGGTTTCCTTTAGCTAAATTCCCGGGTTTCCTGACAGTTCAATGGCCACTAGCAATAGCAAAGAAACCTCCTAAAGCCATAAGAAGGAGGTCCTGACACGTTTCTTAAGTTAGAGAAAATAAACTTAAAACAAGCGGCTACCAAGGGTCAGTATCCTGGCCCTCCAGCCAGGCACAGACAGCTGACTTTCACATGGGAAGAGGTGTGGCTGGCTCTTGCTGACACATCTCCAGCAATGTCAAGGCCTGGCCTATGCCTTTAACCACTTCCTCTCCAGCCACACCTAAAGTCTCCAGCACCCTAAAGAAATCTTCTGAAGGTATTGCCTTCTACTCCAAAATTTCTCCAAGCTCTGCTTCTTTTTACTCAAGACTTACTGCTCTATTTTTTTTTTCATTTCCATGGTATGGGGTACATCTTCTCCTCTGCTTTATCTGACCTCTCTCTCCTCTTATTCACTGGATAACAGCCTCCCCATGCACACATTCACATTCATGATGTCGCTGCTCCCTCACTTTGCTTTCAGTGTGAGTCTGGTGGCGGTGCTGAATTCAGTTCCCTCCCCACTCCTCTGAAAGAACTAGCATATGGCCCATCCTCATTCCCCTGGCTAGAGAGACTGATTCAAAGACCGGACAAAAAAACCAAGACAGTAATCATTCTTTTTCAGAGCTCTAAATCTTCTGAAATACATTGGGGGGATTGTTTTTCCCCCAACGTTGCTAGGTTCGGTAACTATGAGCTTGGAGGTGGCTGTGCCCTCTGCCATATGGTGGAAGCTCAGCCACAGAAGAGGAGGTCTGTGTACAAAGATGGGGACAAGGGCTGGGCCCTGTTGACAAATTAGAGGCTCTGCAGCTAGTCTGACCAATGGAAGGGGAGAGATTCTAAGGAAACCCTTTATCCCAAAGCACCCAGAGCCTGTCCTTGCCCTACCACCAAGTGGGAGGTTGGTATGGGAGGTTCTTTCTGAGAAAGAACTTGATCACTGATACAGAGGTGCTGACCAGGTTGTGTGAGAGGGGCATGGTCTGAGGTAAAGCCAGCTGGTCTACCCACTGCTGGCTTCTTAACAGGGATTGAACCAAGTGGGTTAGCCCCAGTGTGGTCTCTCACAAACATATAGGAGGACACTTGCTGGGAGTTCACAAAATTTAGTCATCCACATATTTTATCAGTATCCCCAAACACCCCTAAATTCTTGCCAATAACCTTTTCCCCCTAAGAAGGCAGTCTCCTTTGGGAGACAAGAGTCAAATACTTCCTTTTGACAGAGAAGCAGAGTAACTGGTAAGAAGATTTAACTAATCAGCCACATGGGGATGCTCACCATCTCCTGATCATTTCTTGCTCAGCCCTTCTACATACACAATCCCCACATCCCAGTGTCCTTCCTTTCTGTCACTGACTGCGGAGACATCCAAAATTTTCAGTTGTGCCACCTGTCATCCCAAATCTACGCATGGATGGGGGCTGGCTGCAGGGGTGATTTATTGATAAGAATAGTGGGTTGAGAGGCTCCACTTTGGTATATGAGTTGTGGATATGATTCAGTTGCTAATCAAGTGTATATGGAAGCTTCATTAAGATTTGTTTTTTCCTCTTGTCATTAATCCCTCAGAAAGTCCAAGTTTTATGAGGTAATTTTCGTGTAATGAAATTGCATGAAAAGATTTTGGATCATATTATTTATTTATATACAACTCCCATGACAATTACTAACTGATCCAAAAGTTCTGGCCAGCACCATCAGAAGTGATAGCAGGTAATTATATAGGGTCCAGCACAAATAATGCCCTTTTTATTACAAAATCTCTTATTACAAAATCATAAGCATGTGATTCTATAACATAACATTACCACACTCAAGCATACCATATAACATCTTAGGTGAAATGTTCAAATTAAAACTATAAATTATTACACCCATATTATTATCCTACCAACCACACTCAAGCAGGCCTTACTTCTGCTGGACCCTGTATTTCATGGCTATACCACTAGGTGTGTGTGTTAGCTACTTAGGGAAACATTTTAATGACAAAATCTCAGAGGAGCTGTGCCCCCTAGACTCAGTACACAGAGGGATGGAGCAGATAACTCTAAGTGCCCCTCCACTTCCATGAAGCCTTCTCTGAGCTCCTTTACCTTTTGTATTTCTTATTAGCTTCAGATAACTGGCTGCTTCTCATTAATAAACTTTTACTGAGCAGCCCTAAAGTGCCAAACACTCTCTGATAGGTGTTGTGGGGAATCTTTCCCCTCTTGGAAAGACATACTTCGTCCCTCTATCTGTCCCTGACCATGACTCTATGTAGGGGGAGAGGCTCATCTGACCAATCATCCCCTGACATTTTACCCAGAGCCCTGTGATACCTGCTGGTGATGCTGGCCCATCCCAACTGGATGGCTGAGGCAAGCCTGATGTCCTTGCCATAGGGGAGAGATTTTTAAGCTCTCACATATCTTAAAGAGCCTTTTTTCAACCCTCACACTTGATCAGTAGTTTATCTAGGAAACCATTTCTAGAATAGCTGCCATTTTCCCTTTACAATATAAAGGCACCACTTCACTGACTTCCAGCTTCCGATAATCACAGCTAGTAAGAAGGCCCATGCCATTCTGATTTCTCTCTTTTGTCTGTGGCCTGTTTCTTCTCCCTGGGAGCTTTGAGATCCCCATCTCTGCTATTCTGGGATTGAACCATGATGTGCTTTGTGAGTGTCCTTTTACTGTCATTGTATTGAGCACATTGGAGGACACTCAGCGTCTAGAAACTCAGGTCCTTCAGTTTTAGGAAAATTATTTCTTAGATATTATCTTCTCCTTTAATTTCTTTATTCCCTCTTTTTAGAATTCTATTAAGTGAAGGTGGAACCTCCTAGATAGAGCCTCTATTTTCTCGCTGTCTTCTGTCTTTCCTCTCTTCCACCTACTTTCAGGGAGATTTCCCCTACTTTCACATGCGGCCTTTCATTGTTACTTTTATGCCTATTACCATGTTTTGAACTGTTAAAAAGCTGAGTACTTTTTTCACTACATCGTATTCTTGTCTCACAGATATAATTTCTTAGCTCTCTGAAGAGAATACCAATACATATTTTTAAAACTTTCTTTTTATCACTGTTTTGTTTGTCCTGTTAATTCATTTTGGAATCTGTTTTTCAAGCTATAAGTTATCCTCAGTATCCCGCTACACTGAGAGGAGGCTGCTATGGCCTGAACAGTTTGGTCCCACCAATCTCACATGTTGAAACCCCAGTGCACAATAGGATGGTATCAGAAGGTGGGGCTTTCGACAAGTCATTAGGTCATGAGGTTAGTGCCCTCATGAAGAGGAGGGATGCTATTATAAAAGACACCTATAGAGCCACCTGGCCTGTGTGAGGTCACAACTAAAAGGTGTCCTGGGAGAGAGCCCCGCCTAACCATGCCAGCACCTTGATCTTGGACTCTCCAGCCTCCAGAACTGTGAGAAATAAATTTCTATTGTTTATAAGCTACCCAGTGTGTGGTACTATGTTACAGAAGTCCAACTGGACTAAGACTGGGGCTTTGGCTGTTCCTTCACTTACAAAGCAAGCACTGACCGGAAAGGACCCAGGAGCTGTGGGATTCGTTTGTGTTGGTGCATTTCCCCTGGGAACAACCACCCAACCTACCTGTGGAGGGGTGAGGCTGAGGGCTTCATTCTGGGAGCTGAGTGGTGCACGGAAGCTGGGACCTCCACATTCAACATAGAGCCTTTCACTTAATCCCTGTTTTGAATAAGGTGAATCACCCCTACACTCAGCTGCGGCCCAAACCTCTCAGCTTCTCCTCTATACAGGAGACACATCCTATCTGCAGTTGGGATGGGAAAGAGAACTGCCAGCTACCCAGCTGGAAGAGGGGCCACAAGGGTCTAACTGCTCCTTGATCAGACTTTAAACCTGTCATCCTGTGCTCAGGCCATCCACACCAGAAGAACCCAGTGCCTCCAATTCCTGACCCTCTGGACATTCTGTGGGGTGAGTCAACTTGCGACTTACAGCTCCCCACCTGGCAGGCTCCTAGGATTCAGCTTCCCGAGCTCTTTAAGAAGACCCTATCATTCCTACCTCCCATCTTCCACTCTACTGACTTCTCTCATTTTCTCTCTTTCTTTGTTTTTATGGATTTTACCATCTTCATTTAATTAATGTCCTTTTAGCTGGGTATGGGATTAATAGAGATGTTTACTCTGCCACATTTACATGAAAGTTTTCAGGGCACCTTTATTTTTTATGTCAAAGTAACTTTTTATGTGATTTATTTTATGTTCAATTATATTCTATTCATTTTCTATTACAATTAGGAAAAATTAACATTTTAAAGAGCTTTTCTGAAATCTCATTAGCTTTGGCCTTATATTTTCTCTAAAAATAATAATAATAACCAAGTGGGGGTGACACTAAAAGTCCCACCTTTGACGATGATGGCTGTTGTAACATTAAAAACTCAAGCCCCAGAGAGAGGTGGGATTTCCAGGTCTGCAGGGGCAACTTGGGTTGGAGGAGGAGAGAGAGCTGAGCATGAGCAGCAGCAGCAGCAGCAGCAGCAGGAGAAGGGAGGGCGGGGATGAGTGAGTCACACAGACCCCACAGCCTTCCCAGTCCTGCCCAGGGTCAGGCCCTGCACAGGAGAGCAAACACCATTGTAATGAAACTCTAAAACAAAAAGGGTTTGAAAGCTCAGCAGATGGCAAGCCCGACAGAAATCAGTATCACAACACTCCAACGGAACTCAAGAATAAGGGCAGCCCCTGGAAATCTGTTGCGATAGGCCATGACCCGGTCACTGGCCAGATGTGGCTGGTAGGAAGGGTGTGCCCGTGGACCTGGGCCAAGGAAGGTATGGTCGTCTCCCCTCCCTCCCCCACCTTTGACTTCTCTGAGGAAATTTAATTTTCTTTTCTGGGTTCTGTGTCCTGACGGTATCCATCATTCTTGGCGAGGCCACAGAAAACTTCACCTCATTTCTTCTTGCTTGGGTTTCCTGCTTTCATGTGCTTAGGCAGAAGCTGCATCTGAAATCCAGTTACTATTATTCATCTGACTATTGTTTGAAAAGGCACATAGGTTCTGAACCCTATTATGTCTCATCTTTGTCTCTTCTAGCCTCAGGTCTGCTGGAATGTACTATATTACCCTTGTGGGATGACTTCCTATTAATATTTACCAGATGCCATTCACTGTCTAATCCTCTTACCCTCCAATGCGTTTTAGCCACTCACTGCAGCATAAAAAAACACCACGATAACTATGTACTTAAGAGCCTGTGTTCTTGGCCCTTGATTCTGAACAGGGAAAGGAAACCAAATAATGATCAACGCATAAAATGAAATGCTCAAATTAGATTTTATTCTTCCTGAGGCCCAGCCCCCAAGATTATGGTGACTAATACAAAAAAATGGAGTAAAGCACAGAGATTTTAGGCCCTGAGGGGAGCTCGGGTTCAGCCACTAGTCACGTGGTCAAAACCCAGGGAGAGGGTCTGCTAGCAGCATTTCTGCACTTAGCTAGGGCCACATAGGGGTGTTTGGAAAGCATTAAAGTGGTTCTCTCATCCAATTCTATATGAAAACCCTAAAAGGAAAGGCCTGATAATGTGGAGTTTTAGCCTATACTTGCTTCTAGAAATAGTGGGTACATTCCTATAGCGCTGAACATGATGCAGCCCCAGTTTAATACCTACCTGAACTCAAGTTATAGGGTTACCATGTCTAGAAGGAGCAGGGAGCATGGTAGGAAGGGCTTGAGGGCAGCTTCCGGGGAACTGGAGGGTTCTGCTTTTTGATCTGGGTGCTGGTTGCTTAGGGATATCTGTTTGTGCAAATCCAGCAAGCTGTGTACTTATAATGTGTACGCTCACCTATATGTATATTATTCTTCAATAAAGTATTAAAAACACATCAATGACTTTTACCTTTCTGGAGTCACAGAGTACTTTGAGGATCTGATAAAGAATGTGGACCCTTTTCCCAGGAAAACTTGCAAACACCTCACATTTCCATCTAATCTTGGGAATTTTGTTAACTACCTGAAGTCAAGGACAGGCGAGAGCACCAAGTTGAGATTGCTTGCCTTTCAAAGTTCTCTGCTCTCCCTCCCTCATTTCACCCGTTTCTACTCAGCTGCCAAGTTCCAGCCATCACTCGTGCAGACAGGCTGCTAGCTCTCCAGTTCCACACCGCCAGCCTAGGCCCCCTCTGACCTTCGTTGTCCCTAATCCATCCCACTGATTTCATCAGGAAACGTTTCTACTCAAAAACCTATACTACCTTCTCTTGACTAATTGCAACAAACAGGCACATTTTATCCGAGATTTGCAGAATCTCCACCAGCTGCCCCTTTCTCTCCTACCCCATCCCATCTCATACTCTTTTCCACCGTAACCCGAAATTTCAGTGACCTTCACAGTATGTCGATTCATTCCTGCCTTTTGAACATTTATCTTTTCTCAGCCAGCAATCTCTCTCCTTTTGTTAAGTTCATGAAATACAAACGTAAGCCTGACTTCTTCCCTAAGAACTCTTCCTTGACTATACCAAAAAAGACGTCTCCCTCCTTTGAGTCCTATGGCACTTTTCTCTCTACCCCTGATTTTATTGTATGTCGCCCTATTATTCATTGATTCATTCCTTCGTTCTCTAGAGAGAATATCTGTTACACTTTTTTAAACTTCATTAGTTTTCTATTGCTGTTTTAACTAACTATCACGAATTTAGAGGCTTGAAACAACACATCTATCATCCTACAGTTTCCTAGGTCAGAAGTGCAGAAAGAGTCCTACTGGGCTAAATCAAGTTTTCGGCAGGGATGCACTCCTTCCTGGAAGGCCTAAGACAGAAACTATGTCCTTGCCTTTTCCAGCTTGAAGAGGATGCCTACGTTGCTTGGCTCATGGTCCCCTTGCTCCATCTTTAAGTCAGCAACAGTGGAAGTTGTTCTCACGTCACATCTCTCTGACATCATATTCTGCCTCTGTCAGAAATACCCTTGTGATTACATTGAGCCCATCTAGATAAGCCAGGATAATTTTCTTATTTTAAGGTCAGCTGATTAGCAGCCTTAATTCCATATACCAACCTCAATTCCTCTTTGCCATGTAAGGTAACATACAGCTTCCAGGACTATAAGAGGGACATTTTGGGGGAGCCATTATTTTGCTCTAACACAAATTCAATAGCACTTTCTTCACTATATCAGATTCTATCACTTGGCTCTGTATAATTTATTTATTTACCCATTCATTCATTTTATAGGGGACATATAATGTTTTGTGGTCCATCATCTATTACTCCACTTACAATATGATATCCCAAACTTCCCCTTGGGAATCACTACCTATCTCACTCTCAGGTCCATGTGCTCCAGAGCAGGAAACCCCTGCCCCAACTCCACCCCTGACCACAGTGGGACATGTGCCCAATCAGAATCAGTGAGACATTTGGTGGGACTTCTGGGAAAGATGAACGTGTTCTTTGTCACTGGACTTGAACTGGAAAGATGAGAATCTGGAGGTGCCAAGGGATACCATGGAAAGCCTGGAAGTGAAGCCAACAGTAGGAAAGGTAGAGCTGAGAGACGAAAATGAACTGAGTATCAATGCTGTCATTTGAATCCTTGGATTAAGCCAAACCTCTGGGCTTTTCAGGTATGAAGTCTGTACTTTTTTTATTTGACCAGGTTAGATTGGGTTTTTCTGTCATTTACAACACTTTTTTATTCAGTGGGATCACATACTACAAACCAACTTTGTGTTATGCGTTAGTAATTACAATATAATATTGCTATCATGATGGAGATTAGGAAAGTACTCAGCACAGATGGGGTGTTTAAAGTTTGGGAAGAGTGAAGCAACGAAGATGACACGGTAGGGTGAATAGCAGTTTGCCAGGCTGAGGTGGAGCTGAAGTGATGAGAAACAGCGTTTCAGACAGAAGGAAGAGTAGGTGCAAAGGCTAGCAGGAAAGAGGCCCTCTACTTGTTCTCCAAGTATGTCTTGCCTCCACAACCAGAACATAAGTTCCCCAGTATATTATCTTGATTTAGGGTGGCATTATAATTATAAGAACAGCTAGAATAAGAATAATATCAATAAATGCTAACACTTTTTGACCCTTATATATTAGAACTAGTCTAAGTATTTTGCATATATTGTTTAATCCTCAAAACAAGCCTTAGTATTTTTGCCATTTCGCACAAGGATACTGAGGCAAAGAAAAAATACGCTACTTGCC